>JAWQFJ010004046.1:0-15000 GCA_034096865.1 Theodoxus fluviatilis
GACCTTACCAACTGTATTTAAAAAACGGCTGTTTTATTAACCGCGTGTTTTATAAGCGGCGACTACTGTATTGCCTTTCTTACTTACATTCAGCCCTTGAGGCAAAATATTCAAATGTGGTAAGAGTGAGAGAGAGAGAGAGAGAGAGAGAGAGAGAGAGAGAGAGAGAGACAGAGACAGAGAGAGAGAGACAGAGACAGAGAGAGAGACAGAGAGAGACAGAGAGAGACAGAGAGAGAGACAGAGAGAGAGACAGAGAGAGAGAGACAGAGAGAGAGAGACAGAGAGAGAGAGAGGGGGGGGGGGAGGGGAGCTGGGAAAAGGGGAGGAAGGGAAGAGAGAATGAGAGTAAGAGGGTGGGTGGGAGAGAGAGAGAGAGAGAGAGAGAGAGAGAGAGAGAGAGACAGAGAGAGAGAGACAGAGAGAGAGAGAGAGACAGAGAGTCAGAGAGAGAGACAGAGAGAGAGTCAGAGTAGCCATCAGTACTGATCAAAAGATCAGATAAAGGCCTTGCGGCCTAAGACATCTGAGGACATATCTATCTAAATCATTCTCTGTCCTCGCAAATGACGTCACGAATTCTATTCTATTCTATTCTATTCACCCCTCCTTCAAAAATCTCCTCGCAAATGACGTCACGTTATACGCCGTCAAATGATCACGTCACAAATTTTGCAAAATGGAGTCTGTTGAATCATTTTCAATGAAACACCAAAATGTAAAAAAGTCACTTTCTTTTCAAACCTCGATTCTGAAAATTTGATAATATTGAATGGGACCTAACTTCCAGTCAGTGTGCAAAATCTCAAGGAAATCCGTCCAGTAGTTTTTGAGATATAGGCCGTGGAGACGGGACAGACAGACACACACACACACACACACACACACAGACAGATAAAGTCTGTAGGACCTCCAGTAAACCTGGAGGGATAAAGTCTGTAGGACCTCCAGTAAACCTGGAGGGAAAATATACTACGAGATGCACTGAATATGTACGCATCACTCAAAATCATTAAGTCTTAGATGAACGACATTGTTTGAATCAAACTCTCCCAGAGACTCACTCTTTGAAAAGGCCCGACCACTGCCTTGTGGAATAATCCAAAATCTGAAACAGCAAGCAGATGGATGGATGGATGGATGGATGGATGGATGGATGGATGATGAATGAATGGATGGAAGGATGGATGGAGCGAGTCTTACGTCCTATCACCATTGTAGGCTATGTAAGGCCATTAAACACGAAATCACTAGAATTGTTCAAAGTACGCTTAGGTCAAGTCACGATGCCCCTATTTATTCGCCTCCCACGAATCGTGTAGGGAGACGCGGTGGGTCTATTTTGACCCCCAACCCACAGAGGGCGAAACAGCAAGCAGCAGTTTCTACACGTTTCACGGGGAAACGAACAAAACTGCTCTATTTGCAGGTGAAAATTGTATGTTACACAGGGCATCCTCAGTACCGCCACATAAGAAAATGGTAAGTATCGAGAGTACCAAACTCTACATAGGGGTTTAGCATGCTGGAAGATTTACGCTGGTCATAATTATGCAAACATCACAGAGTTTGCAGTCGTCCATCAAATCTGTTCTTGGTTATTTTGCCCAAAACGGAGAATTTACCTTTGATGACACCTGATTTGAGAACGAATGACTTATTTTTTAATAGTCAAAATCTGGATAAACATGTAGAGCTGCCAACAAAACTAAACTCGCAGCCACTTTCGAGCAACTAGGCTAGGTTGTGAGATTTTCGGGGAACAAACGGGCTTTACAATGACTTGGAGAGCGAAATAAAATGACATCAAGCATGGAAGGATGGGGACAGCTCAGGACACGCGTACGTTGGCATAGGGTCCCCAGAGGGTGAGTCTGTTTCGAGCGTTGAACTCGATCAGGTCCTTCTCGTAGTCCGTGTGTCCCAAGCCCCGTGCTGATTCCAGCCATGGCCCCAGGAGGAAGTGGCTGTCACTGGCCAGCAGTGTCTCCATGTCGTCCAGAATGTCCAACATCTGCCTGCCCAAAACTCTGTAGGAAAGGCAAAGGTAAAGGTGAAAGCTTTTCCTAATGCCTCAAAATATCCCCTAGTTTCAATAGCTTCATGAAAGGAACCCTACCTGAACCCAGCATTTAAACGCTATATCCTTTATCTGCCTGCCCATAAGAACGAACGGAGTTGTAAATCCATCAGCCTTTGTGGGATATGTATGGCCACTGATCACGAAAATCACTAGCCCTGGCTGCAGTGAGTGCCAGTCAAGTCTCCATGTCTACAATGCACTAGTCCATCGTCATAATTTATTCTGCTGTTTTGTCAAATTGTTACATATTCCCTGCATTTTTTATCAGAGGGGCAAAAAAGCAACTTGATGTACACGTGCTTTAATCGTAGGCAACAGAAAGGAAATACTCACACAACCTGGGCGAAGGATTTGTTGCTGAAGGCGATTGAAAGGTTTTGGTGTGTGAGGTATCCCAGCGTCTGCAGACTGTCTCTTGTCAGGTCCACCAAGTCATACCTGTACACCAAACCAAGTGTCAATTGAGAGAGAGAGAGAGAGAGAGAGAGAGAGAGAGAGAGAGAGAGAGAGAGAGAGAGAGAGAGAGATTTTTAACGATTTTATTAAGGCCATCAGCCCATTTGAATACAGGTGAGTGCATATATCAAAATAATAATTATATGAATATCATTCTGTCGTTTATACACCTGTTAGAGTTATGACAGCTATGTCATCAACTGTGCGCTAAGAGAGAATTATTTATGAGAGTAATCATGCTGTACTGGACATACTTTTTTCATCTCTGAGTGTCATGGCATAGAAAATGTACATAGAAACATCTTGCGTTGTCCGTATGTTAGTTCCTTTCAGGAGATAGCTGCATCTTCTCGGCGGTGACTGAATATATTTTGAAATGTACTTTTCCCTTAATTTGTTATAAGCACTGCAGTCTAACATGAAATGCGTTTCATCTTCGACCATATGACAATATGGACAGGTAATTGTTCTCGTTTCGCTGCATATGTAACGCTGATTATTTTGTAATTTGTTTATGCCTACTCGGAATCGAATAAAGGTATCTCTAAACTTTTTTTAACGAGAAAACTTAGATATCGTTCTTGGCAGATCGTGTTTTTGAAGGAGGCATACCAAGAATATCTATCACGGTTTCTTCCTTCCCATGACTGGAGGTAGCAGTCTTTTAGCCTTTGCTTCAGTAGTTCCAAGAAACAACGTTCGCTACCAACTCCGCCGTTTAACCACACATATGCATATCCTAGTCTACACAATGTGTCTTTTATGGTGGGGGCCCAGTTCCTTTTATCATGGATGTTGTCATTTTGCAGCATAGTATATGCATGTTTAGGTAGGCTTATTGGCGACATTCTAGACAGCTTGAGCCAGTATTTGATAGCTGTAATTGTACTGTTAATCACGAGGGGAAATCTACCTAACTCTCCATATACGAAGTGGTTCGGTACTTTAGTATTCAGCCCTAGGAACTTTTTACATGCAAATACATGAACTCTCTCTACCCTTTCCTGACTCTTAAGACCACATATTTCGCCGACATACAACAGGGAAGATTGCACCTAGGCGTCAAAGAGTTTAATAAATATTTTAGGGTTAGTATTGAGGAGGGACTACATTGTCTTCATTATCTGTACGAGAGAGAGTGAGAGAGAGAGAGAGAGAGAGAGAGAGAGAGAGAGAGAGAGAGAGAGAGAGAGAGAGAGGGGGGGAAGGGTTGGGGGGGGGGGAGGGGATATGGGGAGAAGAACTCATTCAACCTCGAGGACCCGGAAGTGGAATATTGGACAGATATAAAATATGACAGGGGACACAAGGTAGTGAGGATGTAGGGGATGTAAATGAATGATTGAATGAGGCTTTTTGATGTATCAGCCTTTGTAGGTTCTGTAAGACCAATCACTACAAAACCACTAGAACCTCTTAGATTAGAAGCAAGTGAGGTTTCCATGTTCCTAGCAATTCGCCCTTTACGAATCGCACAGAATGACGACGGGAGCGTGGGTAGATAGGTAGGCAGGGTGGAGGGTGGGGAGAGGGAAGGGAATGGGAGAAACATGGACGAGGGACCGACAATGGGTAGAGAGGCCGGAGGAAGATGGTGGAAAGGATGGTGAGAAACGTACTTGAACAGGACATTGTCGCTCATGCCAGCGATGGCCTCCAGCATCAGTTCCCATGCTTGAAATTCGTCCCCTGGCTTGAAGCAAGGCTGCGAGAAAAAGAAAATTCAACTCCCACGTACGTTCACTAATTTGATATCAAACTTTTTCAAGAACAATTTCAATAAACACAACAAAAGGATTGACCAGTAGATACACGGCCAGAGGTTCACCACAAACCATCGTTATCTCAAAAAATTTCAGAATGGAATACACATAATGAGTCACGTTTTACGTTCTCATTTCAGTATTAATAAATCAGTGAATACACACTGCTTTCAGGCTACCTGTGCATAGGGAAGGGGAGCGAAAGTAGACAACAACTACTTGATGATATACACGAGGTTTAACTGGCTCAATAATAGGAACGTAGATGACAGACACCAAATTGAGGAACAGGTACAAGAAGAGACCATTTAGGAAAGAGAGTCATAACAAAGCATCATCAGCCTTAGCTGCTGTTCGTTGAGCAGCAATGGCCAGCACAACCAAATAACCTGTGCCCGATGAACTCGTAAAACGCAGCTCACTGTCTACCTTCAGCAAAGGACTCTAATCCGTTTCATCAAACCTAATGACTTTTAAATGAGCATGAACTTCGAAGTAGAGCTTCTAACGTACGCTACTCACTGCTTGGTATGCACTTAGTTGAGGACGGTTGCTTACAGGAGCGAAGTTTATGTCCCTGGTCCATGTTGGAGCATTGTAGACAGAATCCTAGAGAAAAAAATAAATTTTTGTCCGACTTCGTGCATCAAGACATACTTAACTGTTAATAATCTAAACAAAGCGCCAAAAGAAAACCAGATTTCAAGACTTCGATGAAATAACTGGCATTGACATAACAGATTGTAAAAACAAACACAGCTTTGAAATTTATTGCAGATGAAGTGGATTGAAACGCAATTCTAACACAACTAACAGAAGATTGACGTTTAACAGCATAACGCAGATCAAAGACTATCTTTGCGCAGACACACTCCATTTACGAACAAATGCGTGAAGATCAATAACAGAAGAGAGTTATGAAAGCTAACTGCACACATGCACGTGTAGATAGAAAATTGTGCTGGGGAGCTGGTAACAGCATAGTTGCTGCAGGGGAAAATAATGTTTTCGGGTCAGGACCGCCACAAAACTGCCTACCTTGAGGATTTGCCAGGCTTTGTCAATGTTGGTGTTGTGTGTACCGTACCTCTGGACAGCAAAGTTGGAAATCCTGTCCGAAATGAATAGATAAGATAGGTAAAGTTCCAATGGTCCTTTCAAGTTTACTGAAAAGGTTTGTCAAGTTAACTGTAAAAAAGTATATGCACGCGATCATATCAGGTTGCACACTCAAAGAAACGAACAGGTTAGGAAACGACGTAAGACGCACGTTGTAAGTGCGTATGCGCCTTTGTCAAAGTCATCAGAAAGTGAAATCAGCGTAGTATAGCACTGTTATAAATTGGGACTACTACGCCAAACACCCCCCCCCCTCTCTCTCTCTCTCTCTCTCTCTCTCTCTCTCTCTCTCTCTCTCTCTCTCTCTCTCTCTCACACACACACACACACACACACTCACACACACACACACTCACACACACGTACACACACACACACACACACACACACACATACACACACACATGCACTGACCAGTCAGTCAGGTTGACAGCACCAGGCCTCCAAGACTGCTCCAAGAGCAGCTCAAAGACGACTTCGTTCTGGAAGATTCCCTCTGCAGTTATGCCCAGGCCTACCATGGTGCTGTTGGTGAAGGCGCGACCTAAAGCTGGGCCCTGTGGGGAGACACGTCCAGATGCTGTCAAAATCCAGATTTACTAGAGGAGGTAACGGTGTGATTTTTGTAGTGTCTTTTCACCCATATCTGAGTATCAAACTGCTTTACATTTCACTCCCTGATCACTAAACCGCTTGATCAATCCTCAGTGGCACTTGAAGACAACACAATGACAGATAAGAAGCACACACTCAAATACCAGCACCAACTCCACTCTGAATCTGCGAATCAAATCCAAACTTTAGAAATCTACATATGAGAACAAAAACCCCTATCCTGTTTTCCCGCACATTAAGCCCCGAGAGACTAAAACCAAGTACCAACCCCGTTGACGGCGTCCAGGTTTCCGTAGAGAGCCAGGTTTCCTCCAAAGTCGTGAAGCATGCACCAGATGAAGGGCTGTCCAAAGAAGGAGCCAGCCCTGGTGTAGACTGGGGCCACCTCAGCCTCCAAATCCAGGATGAGCATTTGGCCCTGAAAGCGAAGTTCAACAAAAAGTTACAAAAGCAGTAATTACATTTTCACAGTCTTGATGAGAAGGACTCAGATCAACTTGTCATTATACAGTTTAGTAGTACCACTGGACTTTTGGTAAATATTCAAGTAAGTTTATGCAATGAAAAGACAATCTCAAAGTGCTGAGCCATCGACTCATGCATTCGACTAGGTGCAAGACAAGCTCTAACTCCCCTGATAGCGTCCACTGCTGGGTTGTTACATTACACAGTTGTAATTTTGACGAAAAGTTCATCTCCTGCTCTAAATGTTTCTAGAACAAAGAGCCAGTTCCTGAATATAATGAGAAACTTTGTGGATTTAATAAATACCGGGGGCACAGCGGTGAGAAGTCCTTTCATTTGGTCAGGCCCCCAGAAACCTGTGGACTTGAAAATCCACCCTTGCATCAACCTGAAAATTCACCAGTTAAACTGAGCCTCATTCACCATACGACATTAAAAAACTGTTTCAGTAAATCTTTTTTACTTGCCCAAAATAGTTTTGTTCGTTCCCGTAAAAATCAATTTTCAAAATTAAAAGGATCACGTACTATTTTACACCGAAGAGGATGTTATAAAAATCCCTACAATTACTAGTCAAAAGAGGCGTATGAGACTAATCAATTTGTGTAGACTTTCCCAACTTATACGGTAGGTTGGAATCAAAATACAGAACACGAACATGCAAGGAATTTCCAACCCCCCTGAAAATTGAGAGTGAGAACAGTCCCACATTCTCTCCCTACGAGATTCGTATCAGGTGAATAGATGGGGAAACCGAGCCTTGGCGTAGTCTGACTCCGACCAGCTCGTGTGTTATTTGTTATCAATGGCCTGCATCGGCTGATAGGCCGTAAATCTTCATTCAGTTATTCATTCTTTCGGTCGGTCGGTCGGTCGGTCGGTCGGTCGGTCGGTCGGTCAGTCAGTCATGCCTACATACCAAACGGCCATGGGGTCAACTTCCTTCATCGGTTCGTAAACCGCTCTTCCCGCAGCAGCCAGGTAGCTAGGATCTCTGCAAAGACAAGACAATCAGATAATTTCAAGCGAATAAAAAATTCCTTCGTATATTTACCTGTGCGTACACGCACGTGCTTGTGAGCATGCGACTTGTATGTCTGTATTCCTGTATCATACAGTACACATGCATGCGCGTTCTTGCTCCGGAATGTGCGTGATTATGTGCACGGACATTTGTTTTTTGCATGCATGAATGCACGTATGTTCGTGAGGAAGAGGCAGGGAAAGAGTCAAACACAAGATCGTGTTGTAGAACAATGCAGATTCATGCAGCACTTGCTTCATCAGTCGATACGTCGTAAAAGCGCATTATTATCAAAACTCAGAGCAAGGTTTCAGGATCAAAGGGTAAAGGTAAAGGGGAGGTTTTATATAGCAACTCATCAGCCATATCTGGGTGTCATGCCGCTTTACACTCTACTCTCTGATTACTCGGCCTCTTGATCAATCTGTCACTATCACCTAAAGACAAACACAGTGACAGATGAGACGCGCACAGTCAGGCACCACCAGCACCAAATCGACTCCCTGGGGAGTATTCCAACCCGGTGCTGACTCGTGGCCGCATACAAGGTTTAATCACACTACAGTGTGCCTTCACTGGCCTCACAGGTATCCAGTGTTACTCCTGGGTGTGAAGAAGCAACAAGAGTCAAGCATCTTGCTCAAGGATGCAACTCTGGGAACCGCGCAGCTTCGAACGCCGTACCCACTGGCCACAAGCGACAGCAGGTCAAGTGCGCAACTCACCTTTATCACTGTTTATGAGACTGTGACTGCATTGTGCAGGTAATAAGTGTAGCATTAGTCTTACTTTGAGGCAGGTGTCATCTCGTTGAAAGTGTCGGCGCTGTAGACATGGTCTAGGCCAAACTCTTTCTCCATCTGCAAAGAAAATGTTTCAGCACATAACTATGAAGACAACTTCGCACGCCCCCTCCAGCCACAAGTAAGAATTATAGAAATACGGTTTTAACTCCGCGCGAAGTTCCCGGCCTGGCATCATCTAGTCTGAGTGGACGTACGCTACGTGCCTGGGTGTAAGAAGTACTACCAGTACATTCAGTTGCTAATGACGTGACTTGCCTTGGTCAGTACAGCCATATGTACCTTGAAACGAGATATGAATACATTCTGCATATGCAATCCGTGCACATAATTATTGGTACGTAGCTAATAAACTGATCATTTCGCTTTTTCTTTTTGAAAGTAAATATATAATTCGTCAAGAAATGTTTCATTTTGTTTGGCTGCGTTGTTCCACTAGTGGTATCTGCTCTTTTATATTTATATATATATATATATATATATATATATATATATATATATATATATATATACATATATATATATATAATAAGACCCCGCCTCTGTTTGTAAAGCCCATATTTGGACAGCCATAGCCTCAGTGCTTGAGATTAGGGTGCGTCAACTTCCCTTGCGCTTGTACGCAATATTTGAGAAGCAAAAAGGAAACACTGCCTCGCTCCTTTACGCCTTCTGTCACTCAGCATACGAACTTCTGTCAAAAAAGCGGTTCCAATTTTCTTGAAAAGGGGATCCTGGAAATCCAGAAGATAAGTTCTGAAACAAACAGAAAAAAAGAACAACTGTTAAGTGACGGGATTAAAAAAAAATAGTTCAAAGAAAAATCGTAATGTTTGATTTATTGTCACTTGTTCGGTCCACTCAGAATAACGAAATGATTTGAATACCTCTCGTTCTAGAAGCCAGGGCAAGTAGTTACATCTGTATAAATCAAAGGCAGAGGGGCTTTTTGTTGCTTTTTCCTAAATCCATGGGCACATATGTGTAGAAGACATCTTGTGGGTGTCGTGAGTTATGAAACTGCATTCATACAAAACGAATCAATAGTTTAAGAGTACCATTTTTGTTTTCAAATTAGGCTGTGAAAAAGAAACTTTTTTCATAACTGTTTACAAATGGCGCTTCCATGCAGCATCATATTACAGTAAGCTCGAATTAAGCTCTAAAATGCCCAGCCTCAATTGTTATCCATCTTCAAAGCGAACCTCTCATGTTGACTCTCCAAGGTTTGCAAAGTGGTTACTCAAGTACTCACTCAGAATACTGTTCAGGGAAGTCTGACCAATCAGACGACCGGGTCACGTTCGCCTGAGGGAACAGCCTGAAGGGAAAGTAAAGGTCGCCTGAGGGAACAGCCTGAAGGGAAAGTAAAGGTAACCTAAACTCCACACGAAATATGTAAAACTAAAATTTGACAGTCGTTTTATTTGTGTCAAAAGATACCAAAACTTTTTTTCTTCTAATATTCACATAAATTCGGGACTAAATTGCTTATGCGCAGTATTTGAACAACACGAGAAATTTCATCACTGGAATCTTCTCGGCATAATTACAACAAAGGCTGCTAATAAAACAAACAGTACATACTTTAACGATCCCCAATGAGCAGTGATGCATATACTTTGGACTAAATGTCCCCGTTAGGATTCACGTTGTGATGCGAGAGCAAAGAAGTTAATGGCCACAAGTAGAGGTCAAGAAATGTCAATACCTGGTAATGGACGCAGGCACGAATCCAGCAAAGGCAGGGAGCACAGGAATTATGCCTAGAGACCTCATTCTCTGTAAAACTGCCTTCTGGATCTCCTTCTGGCCGTCCAACCACGACTGAGGAAGGGGTCCACCCCAGCCCCTGATGTTGCCCATGCGGGCCCTGCAAAAAAAGATCAATGAAGACGTGAAATCCTATACAATGACTGTTAATCCATAAAAACTTAATCTTCGTCTCCATTTGAAACTGATACTGGTCCTGTATTAAGACGACCAACTAAGTGTTGGAATCCTTGATTATTAGTATATTACAGAGTCCCCATCTTATACGGTTTTATAAGTGAGGCTTAATAAAAACAAGTATCAGCTCAATATGACAAGCAGTTAAAATATACCTCCCCAATTACAAATAAACACAACATATTATGCCACATTAAATCCACGAGAAAAGAGGAGTCTCTATAAAGGAATGTCTTTACGAAAGGACAATAAAGTGCACATTGGCGCATAGATATAATGATGTGGGAAAACAGCATAGTGTTGCAAGACATGCTTACCACGCTAGAAATGCCGGACCTCCAAAGAATTCGTTCAAGTCTTCTTGGGAAAAGCCCAGGCTCAAAAACACCTGGAGGAAGAACGGAGTCATAATTACAATGAAGTATCAGTCAGGTTTTTATCCCTGTCAGTCTCCTGCTCTATATGCCGACTCATCCATTCTCTACTGGCATTTAACGTGCACAGGACTGGTTGAGAACCAGACGCTATCTCTGCTCCCATGCAGTATTTCAACTGAAAGTTGATTTTTTAACAACAACGAAGACTATATCGCATCCCTTGACTATTTTACTACCTTCACATGCTCCCATTCTACGCCAGCTGAAAAGAAACAATATGAACCAGACATCTATTCTAGAATTCGCGCAACAGCAAACACTATACATAATATCAGCGAAGTGACCTGGAAACAAGAGTAGTGAAACCACTGACTCAGCAATCGCGGGGTTAAATTTTTATCATTTGGTTTCCATTTTGCCGACGTTTATATCACTCTTACAAAAATTAAAACATGATAAATCATGTTAGTGCAAACTTCAAATTGTCAGGTATATGTTGTGAATGTTTCTGTGGTTGCGTAGATTTGTCTAGTTAGTGCTAAAGTGCATGTCTCTCGGAGCCGTAAGCTTGTGAGGAATATTCAGCTGTCCCCGCTGCTGTCTCTTTCCAACCCCCTATCCTGTCTGTCAGGGCTCTCTCCGACCCCTTCTGTTCGTTGCCCTGTCGGTCGCTGGTTGTCTTGACGTGACCTCAGTTTTCGGGGCAGCCAGACTGTCGGCACCCACCCACACCTCTCTGCCCTCCCCCCTGTTTCTCTCCATAGGTACCCCCCTCTCCTCTTTCACCGGAAGAGAGAACTTCCGCCCTTTGTCTGAAAGCCCTCCCCCGGAAGTGAACCCTTCCGGTTATGTCCCCGCTTTGTCCCTATTCTTGTCGATCCCGATAAAAATAGAGGCTGCGGTGCTTGCTTGAACGAGACCCCACTACCCCGCGGGTGAGAGATAGACCACATTCCATCTGGGTGAGAGAGACCATTTCACCACCAGGGTCTAGAAGTTTACTTACTAAGAACTTGTATGAACGGCCAAAAAAGAGTGGAAAGAGTTCGACTTCGCCCCTGCGTCTTACTTGGTTCCAACCTTACCACCGACCACCACACGTCATTGAAGCTGTTGTCTTGCTTGGGAAAGCCTGAGCGTCCCGCATGGGACGGGATCCACCAGTGAGAGGATTGCGGATGGAACTACACCACTCTCCTCCTCGGCAACTCCCCCAGTCCTTTTCCCGCAACATACACATTAGTCATTCTTCTCACTCTTTTATTCCAGAGGTTGAACTCCACCATCGAACAAAAAGAGCAAACACACATACAAATTGTCATTTTACGCGTGTTCAATATACATATGCATTGAGCTCTTTGAAGGACAAGTACTTTTCTTGCAAACAACCGAGCTGCCGAAAGATACTAAATGTAAGTTTTAATTCATAGGTACATTCGTGATCTAGTAAAAAAAATGTTCCGTCTCCTATGTTTTGATAAGAGAGATTTATCAACTCTCTTTAGCGAAATTTAAGTGGAAGAACAGACAGACGAACAAGAGGAAAAACGAGCGCACTGGTGTAAACGTACTGCAAAATACAGGCACAAGGACATACACACACACTCACCTTCTGGAAGATGGCTTCCTGCCCAGTGAAGGCCAGGGGCAGGTTGATGCCCTGCAAGGCCATCCAGTCTATCATCTTCTCCCAGTCGCTGGCGTTGTACCAGGCAAAGGAGTAGCTCACTGTGCACACGTTCTGGAAATAGCGGAACCTGGAACGAAAATATACAATGTATATGAATATGGCGTTTTCACGGACCAATCATCAGATGAATCCAGATCATAAGCATTACATTTCCAGAGCCATCCGCATTAAGATAACAATCTTTCTTTGTCCTTTTTTGGAGGAGATTTTTAGGAGGGACTTTCACCCCGGGTCGCCACCGTGCAGCGCCCAGTGACCTGCTTTACTCCTGGGTAGGAGAGGCAGTGTGGGTGAAGCACCCTGCCCTGGGTAGGAGAGGCAATGTGGGTGAAGCACCTTGCCCAAGGATGCAACTGTAGGATCTGTGCAGCTTCGAACACCGCACCCGTCAGCCGGAAGCGACTGCAGGTCAAACGCCTGACCGCTGGGCCACAAAGCCCCACTGGGCTAGTTACACTGCACGCCACCGAGGTGATATTGCTGTTTACTTGCTACTGTGAATCGACTGTTGATACCTTCGACCTGCCACAGCTTGTGCAGGGGTACAGCAATAGCTACACCAGCTGATGTATTTCACTGTTGAACGTTCGAATTATGCGTGCCCACTTCTCCAGCAGTAAAGACAGTCTTGGACTATAGAATCGAAAACGTGCAAATGTATGCATTATCCACTTGGTCAGAGTACATGTACTCCCATTCAGCGTCGCTGAGACTATCTCTGTGTTCAGAATGCATGCACTCCCACAGTAAGAAGTATTTTATGCAAGTAATGTCGAAACTACCTCAAACTCCTTATTTTATCTGAATGAACTTGAATAAGATTTTGGAGCATATAGACATGACATTAGCGGATCCCTTCAGGACAAAGCAATGTACGAACCTGTCCAAAATCTGGACAGTGATGCCAGGGGAGGGGATGGAGGGGAAGGAGGCAGGCAGCTTCACCTGCTGACCAGCCCAGGTGTACTGGCAGCCACACAGCTCCTTCAGCAAGTAGTAGAAACCCATGGAGGCAGCCACCCCCGTCGTCCCCGAGATCTGCAGCCTTCCACCCACTGTCTCCAGCTGGGGACAGAAGGAACAGCTGCTCCAGGAACAAGAGACTCGATGAAGGGCAAAAACGAGGAGGCCGAGATATAACACCAGGTTTTGTGTTGTGGTTGGAATTACAAGAAGTGCATGAGATCAGACTATCCAAGTACAAAAAATATTTTGTTTTCCATAGGAAAATGGAGTAAGTACAGAATAAAAATGGAAGTCCCCCGCCCCTCTCCCTTTCCTCGACTCAGAGCAGGCGAGTTGTACTTATCCGTCGTTGAAAGATTTTTATCTCGCTCCCTGGATGAAATTCACGTTTTGTGTTTTGTTGGCCCCAGGCACACTAGCCCAGTATATTCAAGTTATCCGGGTATCAGCATTCTTTCTACTTCAAGAGGGCACTCTACCCTGATTTCGTCTCACCGTCATACGAGATGACAGTCACATCACATTCCTTGCCCCTTACTTTCCTGCTCCTGAATGCGGAGGAATAAAACCAAGTATGCGCCTTGCCCCAGGATACAATTCGGGAATCTGCAAAACAGTCCTGATGCAGCCCTCGGCAAAAGTCACATTAGCAGCTGATATTCCGAGGTGGGTTCCCAAGATTATGGATATGCAATCCAAAGGAATCAAAAGCAACCCAAAAGTCATTTTCTGTCTTTTTTATGTGTGTGGCAGCTGTAGTCATATGCAACGTCCAGGCATGTTCTTGTAATCAATCCACATCCTAGACAAGATACTGTCTGCTTTTCCGTCCCACTGTTGATATCAACTCCTGCATGATTAAAGCGATCACTTAAAAATAATACCGGAAATGCCCTTTGGATTGCTTTGGATTGCTTTGGATTGCTTTGGATTGCTTTGGATTGCTTTGGATTGCTTTGGATTGCTTTGGATTGCATATCCTTAGTTTGGGAAACTCACCTCTGGTCTACGTCTGAAAGGTGGCCAACGGGGAAAGTGCTTCTTATTTAGTAAACCAACAGTTTCAACTTACATGGAAGGCATCCCCTCCATCCTTCCCCATGTCGGGCTTGATGACGACATCGATGACGTCAGAGCGGTCACCAATGACTCTCTTCATCAGATCCTTGACCGCAGTCTGCTGCTCCGTGGGAGAGGCGCGAGGCTTGAGGTTGTCCAGAGCTGGGAACCCTGCACACAGACATGCAGATAGTGTGAATACAGTACAGTAGAGGTTGGACAGGAATCTGGATATTAGGGTTCTGGAATGGTCTTCCTGATTCAGTCAAAAACGCAAGGCGATGTTGCAGAAACAGACATGTACGCTCAGATGCACACACTCAGACACACACACGCACTCACACGCACATGTGCGCGCGCGCATGTGCACATGAAAGCATGCACATTGGCAAAGAGAAATCATTACTCAAAAGGAGACCTGTTTTCTACTCACGTGGGTCCGCCTGTCCGCTAGCCCAAAAGCACACAAGCAAAACCTGAAAAACAATATATTTCCTTCTTTAAATCAAAACTGTTCTTCAAATACAATGCACGAGCTGAAATGTGAAGTGTGTGTGTGTGTGTGTGTGTGTGTGTGTGTGTGTTTGTGTGTGTGTGCATATGTGTGTGTGCATATGTGTGTGTGCGTGA
>JAWQFJ010004052.1:2500-15000 GCA_034096865.1 Theodoxus fluviatilis
TCGTCGTCCACGTCCTCCTTCTCCTCCTCCCTTCCCCATATATTTGTGTGACCACGTCGTTGAGGTCGAAGAAAGACGCCGAGACAGAGGGTTCTTCTGGAAGATTAGTGCGTTTGCTACTGCGACACTGCTGCATCTCTCTTACTACAGCCACTCCTCCTGCTGCTTTTTCTACTGATGCTTCTCCTTCTACCTCAGATAATGCTGTTGCTGCAGTAGCTATTCTGCATTACAAGGGCGTGTTCAGGGCGATTTGTATGGAGAGGTCTAAGTGCGTACCGGTCGTTTAGGCCAAAAGAATTGGACAGCACACGATTCGTGTATAACCAACGATTTCTTACACAACACGCACACACACCCTTCTCTTTTTCCCCCTTCTTTTTTTGCACGATCAAAGAACAGTTTATGGTCGGCAGAAAGAAATAGGGTCTGCCGGGATATTGTCACCACAACTATGTTTATTTCCTTTGGCCTTATCAAGCTGCTGTGTGAATGGCGTTAGCACTATCTCCCAGTCACCACAGAGAGGGGACAGACTGAGGTCAGCGCTGCAGACTGTCGCCTCTGTCTGAACAAGCTGCTTCAGCACTTATCGTCTTCGACACCGGGGCCGGTGTTGTCGAGGTGCAAGAAGCTGTCTTGTTGAGATAGACTATGAAGATGTCAGCACCTCTGTACCACTCTCTCGAGTCGTACCACGCCGCCACCAATTTCCCTACAGGCGCGATATTTGACGTCAGAGGGGCTGTCGGCAGATGAGAAGATCAAAGACGTTGGCAGATGCGTTACCTCTTTGGGGCAAAAGGATCAAGAATGATAGCAGTGCTCACAGTGTTCGTGTGTATTGACCACCCTGTGGCCTCCAGAACAAAAGTCTGTCCCTGAAGGGCTTTGAGGGAGTAAAAGTACTTCACAGTGTTCTCTTTTTAAATGTACAAAGATGACGGGCACTACGGTCGTAAGCAGCAAATCTTCTTCCGGTCCCCTTACCAGGAGGACTGATGCTTGTCGCGGCAGCTTACAGTGGGTCGTGCATGTCACCAGGTGCTGATCTAAATTTTGCAATTCTGCATTCAAAAGAGGATGGGTAGTACTGCTGTCATTCAATCCGAAACCGGTTTTGTGGATGATCCCTATGACCTCTATGATGAACTATAATGGGGAAGGACTTTGCATTTGATTATTTATAATCTGTCCCAGCAATGTGTGATAGTTTGAGTGAAGACCCTGGCCATTGAACTGTCCTTGCTTTGATGTACATGGGAGAAGAACAAGGAGAGATGTTACCGCTTTGTTATCAGCGAAAGTCTTCATACTCGTTGAGCCTTATCTCGCATAATGCAATAAGCGTATGGTGCAAGGATTTCTGCGATGTGCAGGGTAATAACATTGTTCACAAGATTACTGAAATAGGCATCATCCACATTCATTTGGGCAGAACACTTACACTGATTTGGACGTCTTACACGTGAAGGGACAGTATTTTTGACAGACTCAAGGGCACGAACTACTGGAAGCACTAATTTTCTGACATTTTCAAAGCTAAAACTGTTTCCAAAGAAGAACATGCGTAGCTTTGATATTTATGTTCTTCAAAGTATGATATGTTGGTGAATACACAGCAAAGCTGATCATAATGACGAGAAACCTAAGGATTTAACCAAGTGTGTCTCTGATGTCAAAGTGCAAGTTTCTGATGTATTGATGTATTGTCAGCCCGTTTTTAAAAAATTTATCACGTTGTCACGTTGTGCTGCTGTATGTCCGTCTGTCCCTACACCACCCACCTACCCTCCCTCCCTCTCTTCCTCTGTGTGTGTGTGTGTGTGTGTGTGTGTTTGTGTGTAAGTGTGCATGCGTGCGTGCGTGTGTGTATGTGTGTGTGTGTGTGTGTGTGTGTGTGTGCTACGTGAATTTGTGCATGTACGTGCTTATGTGCTTACGCACCTTACCTGACCTTGTTTCTGACGTTGCCTTTTCTCGTCTTGGCATTAATGTCTTAGCAACACAATTGTTTGGATAGTGTATAACTTTATTCTTTTGCATACGTGTTTGCCTACAATGTTTCTCTCGCACTCTCGTTTTATCTTTTACGGTGCTCTCTGTAGCTCTTTGTTTTCCTTTGTTGAGCATCAGTCCTTCGGACTGCAGATATTAATGTAAACATGTGAACGTAACATGCAGTCGGAGACAGCGTAAGACATGGGGGTAGCTTCTATTAAATGCTGCATTTAAAAACCTTATTCAGATGAAGTAAAGTGGCCTGCTTCTTATCTGGCTCGTGACGCCGAAGTTGAGACTATGGCTCAACATGCCGACGGCAAAATCAACACACAGACTCATGGTCGTCTCTCTGAGTAGGCTTTGAGCAAACTCCCCAACCCTTGTGCAGACAAACCTGTTCAGCAACAGAGGGAGATTACGTTTAGGATCAGAGGTCAAGGTGACACGCGCACTTCAGAGCAGCACAAATGGAGACTGGTCTTATTCAAGCCAGATCTTACCCAGAAAAGTCTGCTGAGGAGTGTAAAGCCGGTGCTTAATTAGAGGACGCTAATGCCGCTCACTGTGTCCAGACAAAAAATTTTGGCCCGCATTCAGCAGGTTTGTTTTTTTTACTTGACGAGACTAGCTGCTATGCGCCATGCTCCACCATTTGTTTTTCTTCTCGATTTCGTATACAGAACGCTCCTTTCAAGAATTACTGACACACGTGCAAAAAATCGTAACCAGAAAATAGTATTAATTTGGAAGGAGTCGCGAAAGTGTTTGTTGTGGTCATGTGAATGAAATAATTACTCTCGTTCGAAAAAGTCGAGAAAGTGTTTTGAGACAAAAAATTCCTCTAAATTACATCTACAGTGTATTCAAATTCTCGCGCCCCGCATTTTATGTCAGGCCAAGACTTAACACACATTTTGAGCCGTGATTGTCTGTCTTGGCGTTTGTTGTTGTCAACGTGATCGAGTTACCCGGTTGGCGAATCGCTCAGTAACGCTGAAAGAGTCGTTGTCACCAACATTCGGCGACACTGTACCCGAGTTTTGAAATATCGGCCTTACAGTCACGTGACTCGCACGCCCGGGGAGTTATGCTAAGATCCGGCCGCGTTAATGTATCTGCGTTTTGTGACAAACGTCTTGCTCGACGATACTGTACTCCATGCACCTTACGGTCCGCGTGATTCGGGTGCAATCTTAAGCTAAACGACGTTTATAAATGTCCGTTCTCGCGAGAAATGCCGAGATTTGAAACTCGGGTACAGTGTCGCCGAATGTTGGTGACAACGACCATTTCAGCCTCAGTAACCCACATGTCAATTTGAATAAAATAGTGATTAAAACGAACTTTTGATGTATTCTACATAGAGCTTTGAGATATTGACATTGCTGCGATCTTGTGGTTTCTTTGTATGTGTGTCAGTGGTTCTTGAAATGAGCGTTTTGCATGCAAACTTGAGAAAAAAGGACAGACATGTGCCTGCATGTGTGAGTGCAATAAAACAACGCTTGCCAGTGATTCTTGAAATGAGCGTTTTGCATGCAAACTTGAGAAAGAAGGACAGACATGTGCCTGCATGTGTGAGTGCAAAAACAACGCTTGCGCCGCCTATAATAGATGTGATTCGATTAACGTTTGTGGCTGGACACTGAGTTTGCGGCATTAGTAACGCTGAAATGGTCGAAGTCGGAAACATTCGCGGACACTGTACCCGAGGTACTCTGTCCGGGCGGACAGAGTACCCCAGTTTGAAATCTCGGCCTTACAGTCACGTGACATACCGATGATAGCGCTCAGCTCAGACTGCACCCGCCACTCCGCCTGACTGACTTCGCACGCCCGGGGAGTTATGCTAAGATCCGGCCGCGTTAATGTATCTGCGTTTTGTGACAAACGTCTTGCTCGGCGGTACTGTACTCCATGCACCTTAACGGTCCGCGTGATTCGGGTGTAATCTTAAGCTAAACGACGTTCCGAATGTTTCCGACTTTGACCATTTCAGCATTTGTAACCTGTAATGACGCACCGGCTTAATTAAGGCTAGGCAGTTGTGCAATGCAAGGACAAGGGCACAATTATTGCGATGACTATTGAGAGGAAGAGAAAAGCGAAAGGATGGGGAAACAGAGAAAACGAATGAACGAACGAATCATTTTTGTAAGCCACCGGTTCATGACAAAATAGAGAGAGAGAAAAAAAACCACGTGGTCCGCTATGTATACATGTCAGGGGTCAAGACTGACCGCCAGTCTCGCAAGTTTTGCGCGCACGAACGAGGAAGCTGATCCAGACGTAGAACAGTTCATTATTTTCGAAAGATCCGTGCAGCTTGTTCACGCTTGGCCTGCTTCACTGAAAGCTTGTGAGAGAGAGAGAGAGAGAGAGAGAGAGAGAGAGAGAGAGAGAGAGAGAGAGAGAGAGAGAGAGAGAGAGGAGAGAGAGATAGATAGGTAGGTAGGTAGGTAGGTAGGTAGGTAGGTAGGTAGGTAGGTAGGTAGGTAGGTAGGTAGGTAGGTAGGTAGGTAGGTAGGTAGGTAGGTAGGTAGGTAGGTAGATAGATAGATAGATAGATAGATAGATAGATAGATAGATAGATAGATAGATAGATAGATAGATAGATAGATAGATAGATAGATAGATAGATAGATAGATAGATAGATAGATAGATAGATAGATAGATAGATAGATAGATAGATACATACATAAAGATAGATAAAGATAGATAAAGATAGATAAGATAGATAAGAGATTAGATAGATTAGATAGATTAGATAGATAGATTAGATAGATTAGATTAGATAGATTAGATAGATTAGATAGATTAGATAGATTAGATAGATAGATAGATAGATAGATAGATAGATAGATAGATAGATAGATAGATAGATAGATAGATAGATAGATAGATAGATAGATAGATAGATAGATAGATAGATAGATAGATAGATAGATAGATAGATAGATAGATAGATAGATAGATAGATAGATAGATAGATAGATAGATAGATAGATAGATAGATAGATAGATAGATAGATAGATAGATAGATAGATAGATAGATTAGATAGATTAGATAGATTAGATAGATTAGATAGATTAGATAGATTAGATAGATTAGATAGATTAGATAGATTAGATTAGATTAGATTAGATTAGATTAGATTAGATTAGATTAGATTAGATTAGATTAGATTAGATTAGATTAGATATATAGATAGATTAGATAGATTAGATAGATTAGATAGATTAGATAGATTAGATAGATTAGATTAGATTAGATAGATAGATAGATTAGATAGATTAGATAGATTAGATTAGATTAGATAGATAGACTGATAGATTAGACATATATATATATTAAATAGATTATATAGGTAGATTAGATAGGTAGATTAGATAGGTAGACTAGATATATAGATTAGATTAGATATATAAGATTAGATTGATAGATTAGATAGATAAACAGACAGACAAACAGACAGAGAGAGAGAGAGAGAGAAAAAGAGAGAGAGAGAGAGAGAGAGAGGAAGAGAGAAAGAGAGAGATAGAGATATATATAGAGAGAGGTGGGTTGGGGTGAGAGAGAGAGAGAGGGAGAGGGAGAGAGAGAGAGAGAGAGAGAGAGAGAGAGAGAGAGAGAGAGAGAGAGAGAGAGAGAGAGAGAGAGAGAGAGAGAGAGAGAGAAAAAAATGTAGGGAGGAGAGAGAGTGGGGTGGGGTGGGGTGGGGTGGGGTTTGGTGGGAGAGAGAGAGAGACAGAGAGAGAGAGAGAGAGAGAGAGGGGTGGAGGAATGAGCGAATTTATTCAGTGACCAACTGCCCTTTTGACTGAAGATGATCACGACTGGAAACACTGCGCCACTGTCTACGGACATTTTTTCATGCTTCAATCGAATAATGCCTTTTTCTACACCCACTAGGGGTCACTCAATACGTGTCTTATTTGTGTCAGGAGTAGTGCATTACTGGAAGGCGTAGAATATGATTATAAACATTGCCACGTCTCTTGTTCCTCTGATGCTTGTTACCTTCAAAAGCCAGCTACGTTGTGTGTGTGTGTGTGTGTGTGTGTGTGTGTGTGTGTGTGTGTGTGTGTGTGTGTGTGTGTGTGTGTGTGTGTGTGTGTGTGTGTGTGTGTGTGTGTGTGTGTGTCTGCTGGACCTTCGGGGCCTGCTCCAGTAGCTCGGTCAGTGACGATCCCATGCAGCCAATGTGGCTGCAAAGGGGACGGGGTGGGATGGGTGGGGGTAAAGGAGCCCAGTGTGACAGAGTCAAACCATTTAGGCCCAGGCGTGCGTTCAAGCTACCCTGGAAGTAACATGGTGTTATTACATTTGTTAGAGTAATAAATTATTATACAATTGCATGCTTTCTTATTTTATGGCCTATGATTAGTGTGGACTCCATAACTTGAGCGCTGTGATTGAGTTACTTAGTGTTGAACTTCTTGTACGTTTCTGTTTTTGTATGTATGTATTATGTTTTTGCCACCGACAAAACAAATTTCCTCGTAAAAGACAATGAGGCCAATAAAGTATCTTGTATCTTGTATCTTGTATCTTGAATATCGAGCTCAAACCACACACAGCGACAAGTATAGTACTTAGGTTAAAGTCATCGGCGCGAATGCACCTGAAGATTCATGTAGCATTTTACCCTTTCCAAAGAATTCGTATTGATAGCCTCCAGTCATGAATTTTCTATTTGATCTCAGTGCAATAAAAAGTATGATGTATGCAGTACAGTTGTGGAATTAACAATCGCATACACGTTTTGAGAATTTAACTAAAGCATTCTAGCTCACTTCACAAACTTTCTGCTGTTACAAAAAGTTTCCAGCTCGCCTGCTGCAGATGGTCGCGCATAACCGGATACTTGTATTATCATTACATTTGCCAATGTTTTAAGTACTGGTGCAGTTCAGCTGACATTAAATTCGAGTGCACTTGTATCAGATTTCGGAACATTCCCATTGAAAAAGAGACAAAGAAGATCCAGCCATGTTGAATGGGTCCCGTCCTCTCACCCTGACCCCACCACACCCACTCCAACCCTCGACATAACTGTCATAGTCAACTTTGAATATATTATTTTCTCCAGACATCGATGTTGCAAAGTACACAGAATAGCGTATTTAGAACCCATGGACCGTTTCATCTTCCTCCCTGGAAGACTCCAACTTCATCTACACTGGTGGGAAGGACGAGCACAATGGCGTCTCTTTGTGTCTTAGTGGCCTCTCTCAATCGCCACTCTCGCCCTCGCCCCCTGCAGTTGTTTGATTGCTTTGGGTCGCCTTTGTTGCATGGACGCCACACAACGAGGGAGTTTGCTCGCAGGTAAAACATTTTTGGCATAGCTCTTTCCCTCCTCATCTTCTCCCTCAGACGATGTTTGCTCTTGTCTAGCGCGCTATCTCTGACATGTCTACCTGCCGTTGGCCTGGTACAGCAACAGATACAGAGTGCACGTCTATACGGTTAGATACCGTGGAACGTAGTCTTGTAGTCAGATGAGGAAATAAGTATGACATACGTGCAAACAAAAGAGAATGAAAGGAGAGAGAGAGAGAGAGAGAGAGAGAGAGAGAGAGAGAGAGAGAGACAGAGAGAGAGAGAGAAGAAGGAGGAGGGAGAGGGGATAGAGAGAAGGATGGAGAAAGAAAGAAAAATGGAGGGAGAGTGAGGGGGATGGGTAATGGATGCACAGACGGAAAAACGAACAGACGGACATATGTGCACACAGAGTATTACAATCTGATTCTCGTTTGCTGTTAGTGCTGCTGCTACTACTATTGCTACTGCTGGTGCCACCACTATTACTGCTACCACTACTGCTACTTTTGTTGCCGCTGTTGATGCTGCTGTCGCCACTACTACTACCACTACTACTACTACTACTACTACTACTACTACTACTACTACTACTACTACTACTACTATTACTACTACTACTACTACTACTACTGCTGCTGCTGCTACAACTACTACTACAATCACCCCACTATTACTACTAATACTACTACCACCATCACCACCACCACCACTTCTACCACCACCACCACCACCACTACTACTACTACTATTACTACAACTATTGATGCGTCTGCTGCTTCAGCTGCTTTTGCAAAACAGATGTTTTTGTGTTAGTAATGTTTCTGTGGTTTTCATCATCATCATCGTCATCATCGTCATCATCATCATCGTCATCATCATCCATGCATGACAAAGTGGAAAGCATTCTAGAATGCTGAGGCTGTCGCGGAGGAGGACTGGTTTCTGGTGACATCAGGGAAAGCCGTGACGAAGAGAGCGAGAGAGTTGGGCCTCTCCAAGTTGGTGTGCACGAAACAACCACCATTGTCATGAACATTCCCCCCACATAGATTCCGTGTTCAGACATTGTGACAGTTCTTCAAATAAGGCAAGATCATTGCTTCAACATGCATTATTTACAATTAATGACGATTTAATAAATGCGGTACCTTTCTTTTTCCATTATCGTTCGGATAAGATACTATCAAACACCAAAGTTGAAAAGAAAAAGATAGTTTAGTCTCGTTGCCTTTCCCTCGTTTACACTGGAAGTATCATGCCGCGCAAATCTTGCCATCACGTTCAAACCGCAGTTTCCTCAGCGCAAAGTCAGCGGACGAATAGGCGAGCGTGGAGACAAAGCCCTGTCTTCCTTGTTGAGAATTAAACAGAATTATCTTTCTAGTGACGAGACTTTCCTGTGCGCACTCAGTCTCTTCCGAGAATTATTGGAGAAGATGGCGCAGTTGTGCTGATAAGAGTAATACACCGCCGTCTGCAGGACGACCGTCTCTGCTCAGGACAGCTGGGGAAGGCCGATAACTCGTCTGACAGGAAGTGCCTTGAGCGGCAAACGTCCTACGTCTACAACTCCACCACATCCTTCTAGTGTTCGCGGAAATTTGCTGTCGTCATTTGCTGTGAGCTCACTTCCGTTTGTTTTTTATTTGAGAGTGGGGGATGGGGGTGGAGAATCGCTGCCTAACCTTGTGTATTTGCATGGGGCTCTTTTGTGGTCACGATGTTTGGCCTTGCATTTGCCTTCGAGCTGCCATTCATGTTTGCCCATCCCTAACAAGCACGGGAAACAGTGAAGCAATTGTCGAACCTTTGCCAGTAGAACTGTTTGGAAAATGCACAAGCAGTCTCGCAGGCCCGGCTCTCAGCAGAACATGGACAACTTCGTTTCAACCAAGAAACACTTTTTTACTAGCTTTTATATATATGAACACTTTTTTTCTTCTTTGAAATTGCAATGTCGTGTGTCATAATGAATGACCCTTGATGTCCTTTTGTCCCCAGCATTTCAAAATTACTTTGGGATATAAAGCGTGGCAACATTCCGTATAATTTTCTTGTAAGAAGCGGGCTCGACGGCCTGGGTTTACTGTAACTGCGCGATCTGGACGAACAGTCGGTTGGTTTTGTGTGCTAACGAGCATGTAGTGTACATACATTCCATCAATGTATAATTTTTCAAACTTCCACGTCAGATTGAAGGCAATATAATCTATTTTAATACTACCAACGACATAGTCTCTCCATTGGGCTACTGAGCCAAATACACACCAACCATCGTGTACTCTTTTTTAAACTTCCGCGTCATATTGAAGGTAATACAAACTGTTTTCAAACTATCCACGACATTGCCTTTCCACAGGGCAACTAGGTCAAATGAACAAATCTTGGTTGAGAAAAATCTCAAGCAGGGCCTAAAAAGCGTGGTCGATGCTCTAGCTAGAACACTCACTGGTGTCTCCCAAAGGTCGGCCTGCACAAAGAAACAGCATCCTGCATTGTTTTCAAATGTTGCACACGTGAAGTTTAGTCGCGAGAGTGAAAAACTTAAAGGCGGATGAAAAATACAAACAAAAAGTATGGTTGTGTCGTTTGCTTGTTTTTTGATGTCTCACTCTGCTCTGAGATCTGACTCCAAAGTGCACGAGGCAGGGTGCACTGAACGCTCAAGTGGAAACATATTTGTTTAAAACACATGTAGTGTTTTCGGATGCGTTCAAACTCACACTCCACTTTTCTTTGTGAGGAGCGATCACCTCCAAATTTATGTTCTACACATTCTTAGCAGTTCAAAAACTTCTGCAGTGATAAAGCTGCCAAATTGTGGAACAGTTTACAGGAATGGGTCAGAGTATCCGCTTCTTTGATTAGTTTTAAAGCGAGTTCATTATCTCATTGTAGTCAAATCTCGTAGATTGTGTTGCAAATGTACATACATCGCCTAATGATCGTGATTAGTTGTACTTAAAAATGCAGAAACAGGTGCTATTTCGTGAGAGAGAGAGAGAGAGAGAGAGAGAGAGAGAGAGAGAGAGAGATATGACGGGGGGGGAGTGGGGGGGAGGGGGGAGCGGCTGGCAAGGAGAGAGTGATTAATATTGGTTATTAAAGGACCAATGGAAAATGGGCTGTACATGTTCATGTATAACCCTGCATGAATAATCTAATCTAATCTAATCTTTCATCTGATCTAATCTAATCAGATACATAAAGACATAAGCATACGCAGTTGCATTCATGTGCGTGTACGCCCACGAAAACGCGCAGACATGAACGTAGATAAACACAAGTGCGCAAACGCGCGAACGAGCACACACATACACACACATTTGGACATATACATAAGCACATACACACGTATACATAGTCACATACGAAAACACACACACGCACGCGCGCGCGCGCGCGTCCTATGCCACTTGTGTGCGCTCATACATGATTCAACCAACGAGCATCCACTCAAGTTCCTGCAATCACATGGAGTAGTGTTTGTCAGCAGGTGCGCGAGTGCACTCGAAAGCTAGATGCAGAGTGCCGTCACTATGACTGCTTGTCTTGAGTCTGTGGATAAGACCTGACCACGTCAGATGAAACAGCTCCAAGCTCAAAATCGGTCTCTATCCCATCTCACCTTTCCAATCAGTCGGCGTTGCGCTATTGCCTGCAAGCCTCACAGCTCGCAAAGGAACTGATGCAGGGCCAGTTGAGTTGACTCCAGCTATCAGCAGAACAATGTTGTAATTATGCGCATTGCTTCAGCTATGAAGTAGTCAAGCCACTTTGGCTAGCTTACAAATCAATGCGTGGATGAATGTGAAGGGAAATAAGCTGAAGGAAGGAAAGAAGGAAGGAAGGAAGATGGCTGAATGGATGAATGGAGTGTTACGGCCTATCAGCGTTTGTAGGCTATGTAAGGCCATTAAGCACGAACATCACTAGCACAGTTTAGAGTAAACGCAAATCAAGTCACGATGCCCTCTTTATTCGCCTCTTACGAATCGCGTAGGGAGAAGCGGTGGGTCCATTCTGACCCCCAGCCCACAGGGGGCAGTAATGAGCTGACCAGGAACGCGGAAGACGAGTGAGAGAGCGAGTACGACTGGCGAAACGGACGGACTGTCCAGTGACTGTACTCCATTCAAACCGGAAGATTTCCTGCTGGGAATAGATAACTAATGCATCGGCCACGAGCTTCGCGTACCAGAACACACTGCACAGTCACGATTCAACACGATTTCTATTTACAGTTCCACGTCTACTTGAAATAATATGCATACATATTACTCTGTCCTCAGCTTGTAACCTGTTCATCTCTCCTTTCAACCTTGCATTCATCCAACACACCTTCTTGATCTGGTCTGCTTGCTTAACCACACACTCACTTACTTATTTGCATACCCGGCCGGGCGAACACGCACATGCAACCAATGAACAGCGACCATCCATTCCACCCGCAATACCTTCGGACACCGCCGACTTGACCATGAAGTTCACTTCGGGTTATTTGGAGATATTTATGGAGTCTATTTGTGTTTTATGTTTTTTTTCCACGGTGAAAACGACCTTAAAATATGACCAATAATGTTTATTAAAAAAAACACGAAGCCATAGTCTGGTAATGATAATACGTACCGCTTAGAACACGCCACTAGCAGACTGTTTGCAATAAATGCAACACAATAAATACATTGCAATACAATGATATAAGGAAGTCTAGATGCTGATCGTCACAAAAGCACACCATCTAGAAAACTATCATTTAAGAAGACCATCATAAAAGAGAACACACAAGTAACACACTACGAAAAAACTATTAGTTACTACAGGCTAACACAATGATCAACTTCGATGTCTGTTTCAGTCGGAACGGTCAGAGCTGCCAGTATTCTTTTTTTTAAAGTAGAGCCACGCTGTTCTTATCTCACAAGATTGGCGGTGAAAATCTGCCCCATCTATGTCAGCCGGATGTGGAAGTTCTGGTGTCCTGGGTGGGAGAGGTCCTGTACAACGCTGTAGGATTTACATCCACATTCTACGAGACAGATGGTTTTGAAACATTATTAGGCTGTTTTAAACAGACACATCAGACCAAGAACATAACAAACAAAAAATACCACCTACTGCTATGACTTAAACTGTTTAAGAGGCAGCTGAAAATGAAATATGTC
>JAWQFJ010004052.1:20000-25372 GCA_034096865.1 Theodoxus fluviatilis
ACAAGTGCACCTGCATTGCCTCTCCCCACCCAGAAGTTCAACAGGGCACCTGTGCGGGCCGCGATGTCGCACTGTTGTGGGGTCAACTCTCGATGCTGCAGTGAGCCACATCCAACTGGAAAACTCCCCAGGAAGTGAAGGTGCAGTTGTCCATCTATGTGTTTGTCGCCAGAGGCCAGTGCAGAATTGATCAAGAGGTTCAACGATCAGTGGGTAAAGGACAAAAGAAGTTTGAGCCGAAATTATCTTTGTGATGTTTCGCTTTTTTAAACCACAACCTTCATCTTTACGGAGCAAAGAGTAGAAAAAAGAAAGTTTAGAATTTGCATCATGCCACTTTTATTGCGTGCCTCAGGTAGTTTTTATCATTTGTGTTATCTTTTTGTAGGGTTTGACTGTACAAAAGGGTTATAAACGTGTCTATTTATGTGAACTGGATATGACGTTTACGTTGTCATTCACCATAATCATATGCATTTCATGAAATTCTGACGTTTCATCGTAGTATTTCCTGACTTGTTTCTTTAAGCGTGTTTCTCATTTATCTGTCACTACGGGTTCCTTCTATCTGACCCTTGTTCCGTTCTTCCGCCTCCCCAGCATTCATTTGTCCTCAAGGATTCATAGTTTACTGTAGAAGACTGCTGAACGATAATAAACTCTCTCTCTCTCTCATTCTCTCTCTCTCTCATTCTCTCTCTCTCTCATTCTCTCTCTCTCATTCTCTCTCTCTCTCTCTCTCTCTCTCCCTCTCTCTCTCTCTCTCTCCCTCCCTCTCTCTCTCTACTCCCTCCCTCCCAACAATGTTTTCCCTATATATTAACGTCGTAGCGAACTATATCCATATGATGGGAAAACATGGGGTCCAACTACAACCTGGTATGCCTGAAATATTTCCTCTGTTATTCGCCGACGATATTGTTCTTCTTCAACAACACCTACAAGCCTACAAAAGCAGTTAAACAATCGTCTGTACATCGATCAATTTGGGTCTCAAAGAAAATACAGAGAAACCTAAACTGGTGGTCTTCCGGAAACGGAGGTCATCTAGCCATTGGGGAAAGATGGCGACTGGCTGGCAAGAACTTGGAGGAAGTGAATAGCTATAAGTACCTAACAATCAATTCCTCCAGTAGACTAGCATTCATTAATTGTCCATCTAAATGAATTAGCAACAAAAGGGAAGCAGGGAGTTGTACAAATGTTGAAGACCTTGTTTTAGTTTTTCTACTCAAAGTTGCAATTTTTCCTACCGTATGGTGCAGAGCTACGGGGTTTGTGTAAAGAAGAGTGGAAGAGCACATAGATTCGCCTGCAAGAGGATCCTAGTTCACGATAGCTGTACACCTACTCAAATGGTGTATGGAGACCTAGGAAGATATCTCTGGTCTGTTTCAGGCTGCATACGGACAATTCAGTACTGGCTAAAAAAAAGGCAAAATGCCAATCAATAAGCTTCTTAAACTAGCCTATTTATCACTTTTAAGTTCAAACGCGCCTGCGAACAGAATCTGGACAGCCATAGTAAAAGAAAGTGCTTGTCCCAATATGGTTTTACGTACGTCTGGCTCAATGGTGGCGTCGGCAACGAGAAAGCCATCCTATGCACATTTTTAGCGAAGACTTCAATATTGCCACAGCCAGAATGGGCATGAGCACATCACCACTAGAGAGAGATATCACCGATATCCTTCAAAACTGTCTTCGGGGGAGAAAAGTACCAACGAAATTCCGCTTTGCCTAAAAATGATTTCCGTTTGGCATAAACAGCATGAAAATCAATAGCCACAGATTTGACCAGTCAAACAAATATTGAGAATGTCCACGCTGTCTGAAAAATGAATTGAGAACCGTTTCTTGATATTCTGTGTAATATAAGTACCTCGAACATCATTTACAGATTGGAACATCCTGTACAGCGCTTATGGATGGGTCCAGCAAGGCGAGAACGAGAGATGCTGCTATGTATACTCATTATGCAATGAAACATTTCAAAGAAACATGCTGATTATTGTCCATCATGCACTCTTCCGCCTCTGGTATTACCTCCTACATGAAAGTAGATTTGAATCAAGCGAGTCAAAGCTACGTAAACAAGTGCGATTCATTTCTTTGATCTCTTTGCACTGCATTTGCAGTCAGAATGTGAACGTGTGGATGTGAGTGGAACTCACAAAGAAGCTCTGCAAGAATAATGAGCATCGTGCACGCGTGTGTATTTATAGAAAAGTGTAGAGGACATTCAGTACTGTCGTACACAGTTGTGATCTGACGCTTAGGCGATACACGACTCGTTCATTCTCAATATCAAATCTTCATACTCCCATGGTCCACACGGAAGTCTTTCGTAAATCGTTTACTTATTATGCTACAAATATATGGAACTCGCTACCTTTTTCTGTAAAAAAATACATCGAATCTTCAATCATTCAAAAAGCAGTTAAAACTATCTCAAGAACAAAAATGAGAGGGGATGGGGAGGCGGGGGGATGGGAGAGAGAGAGAGAGAGAGAGAGAGAGAGAGAGAGAGAGAGAGAGAGAGAGAGAGAGAACGAACGAACGAACGAACGAAAAACTTTATTGCCCAGGCCACCGGCCCATTGCAAGGTGAAGAATTTACATATCATAGCAGTGCGGTATCAAGAAGACTCTGAATAGTAATATGTGAATGGACACAGTATCGAGGGAAACAGTGTTCACTGGTATACATAGTAGCACCAGTCTTCGAAAACATAATGATTCATACTTAGTATTTCCATTCCTTCCGTTCTCTTCCCAAGTGCATGATAAATGTACATACTCACTTTACTAATCATAGTATATTCATTAGTTGCTAGAAGGTCTTTGATAGTCTCATAATTATCTAAATGTGGAAATGGTATTAAAAATCTTTCTCGTAGTCCACACAAAGCAGGGCAATGAAACAGAAAATGTACTTCAGTCTCCTCCTCCTCTACACATGTAGGACAAATCTCATAGAAAGTCGGGAGACTGTATCTATGTTTGTGACCATACAACTCACCGACTCCAAATCTGAACCGTATCAAAACATCTCTTTAAAAAATCTTATCTAATGCATACACATATGGTAATTGAACTGAACTGAACTGAACTGAGAGAGAGAGAGAGAGAGAGAGAGAGAGAGAGGGAGGGAGAGAGAGAGAGAGAGAGAGAGAGAGAGAGAGAGAGAGAGAGAGAGAGAGAGAGAGAGAGAGATTCTCATTTTTCTTGTCACAATGTTTTATTTTGAGGGCCACTGGAAGATGGACTTTTATTGTACAAGTGTATACCCTCGTTAAATACAATAATTGAATTGAATTGAAAACAGGCCTGACAGTCACTTGCCAAAGTCTATCCGAGTTTCTCTCATCACCGCTGATAACACGGACCACGAGTCCTGGTTGACGTGAATTCAGTCATAGTATAGCAGACACATTCAGTGTAGTGAACACGTCTTCCGATCCGGAATGGCCTCATACCGCATGAATCAACGTTCGGCCTTGGCAAGATGCACTCAACAACGCAGACGTGCAAAGACAGAATGGAAGGAGAAAAGTGAAAGAATGGACGGCCAGATCAGCTAGCGAGTAGGTCGGCAAAATGGCTGTCTTATTGGCTGATTGGAAGACTGGTGGACGGACAAAAGGAATGAAAGAAGGATACATGCACAACTAAGAGATTCCCCCTGTGCAGACTGCATGCAAATAGCGCACGCACACACTCATGCCCACGAACACCGGATTCTGCGTGGGAAGCAAACCTAGGGGAAAGATGCGGAAAGACGTAGGAACTGAGAGACAAACAGAACAACACACACATACACCCACACTCAAGCACGCACGCACACGCACGGACGTACGCACGCACGTACGCACCCACGCACGCACGTACACACACACACATATACAGATAGTTAGATTGACACGCAGAAACACCGGGACGGAAAGAGAATGAGAACGTACTGAGACAGACAGGAAGACAAATACAGATACGGCGAGAGAGAGAGACAAACAGATGGACAGACAAACATACAGAAAGACAGACACAAAGACAGAGGCACGGGGAGACAGACAGATACACACACACAGATACGCACACGTACATACACATACATACATACACACACACGCACACACAGATACACAAACACACCGAAACTCAGACATACACAGAGACAGAGGCACAGGCAGACAGATACACAGGCACACAGAAAGACAGAGAGAGAGAGAGAGAGAGAGAGAGAGAGAGAGAGAGAGAGGAGAGGGGGGGGGGGGGAGGGAGAAGGGAGGGAGGGAAAAGTTGGTGTTGCTCTGACGGCCAGCACAGTCTTCCTGCCAGACAGAGCGACGTCACGGTAATACGTCTTTCCGCGCATCAGGGCAAGTACACCGTGACACACTTGGAAAGGCTCGTCCAGCCACACATGCACGCACATTCATGTTGGCGCACACGCACGCACGCACGCACACAAACACACACATACACACACATACACACACAAACACACACACTGAGGCAGGGCGGCAGACACACACACACACACACACACACACACACACACACACGCACACTTTACACACACTCATCCAGACACACGCGCGCGCGCACACACACGCACACACACACACACACACACACACACACACACGCACACACACACACAGGGCAGACACACACGTACGCACGCTCAATCACGTGCCTGAGGCCTGGGGAGCTGATATTGATTAATTTCTCCTTTGGAAAGCATCAAACAGCTTGCACACACACCCATGGGAGCCAGTGGGTGCTGTTGACATCTGTTGCACCTGTCTCAGTGTATCTCTAAATAGCCGCTCCCCGGGCTGTCTTCATTGCCTGCATATATGAGATTCAATTGTCATCATGCTGAGCAGCAGCCCGATGTATCTTTCACAGCCATTAGGCCTGCACATGGCATATTAATTAATTGATTCGCAGAGCCAAGTGGAAAAATCTTTCGACACAGATTCATTTCGAAGCCATTTCAGTGTCGTAAATTCACTTCTAATTGACAGCACTTGCAGTTTCAAAACAGGAAGTCCACGAGGACAGGGAAGAGACAGTAATGAATTCTGGACAAATAGTGGGAGACATTATAAATATAGACCCCGTCTAAAAGTCTCTGAAGATTTTAAGCGGTACAATATCTTTTGACTTAATATGTTTCTCAAACTTAATCCATAGTGTAAGCCCATCACTTTCATTCTCTGTGTGTGCACAACGTGGGCGTTTCTCTGTGTGTGGATATAAAGAGAGGCGGGGACCAAGGCAGGGGTGAATATGCTTCAATAAATTTTGAAAGTGTATTTCTCCTTCTCTTGTTTGTGCTTAATGAGAACAGAGAGAGATAGATA
>JAWQFJ010004053.1:5000-7500 GCA_034096865.1 Theodoxus fluviatilis
ACACACACACTCATGTACACAAACACACACACATGTATACACACACACACACACACACACACACAAACGCACATGTACACAAACACACACACACACACTCACACACACACACACACACACACACACACACAACACACACACACACAAACCGGAGGCACGAACATAAGGAAAGAGATAAACGAAAAGACGACAGATACAGACAAGAACAAACAAGACCAAACAAAATAAGACTATCCACGACATTCAACGACCTACAAAACGAGGCACTGGATACAAAAGCCCCTTTACACCCATGGCTGAATGGTGTTTTACGGCCTATCATCCTTTGTGGGCTATGTAAGGCCACTAAGCACGAAACTCACTACAAGTTTAGAGCAAACGCAAATCAAGTCACGGTGTCCCTAGTTATTCGCGTCTTACAACTCGCGTACGGAGACACGGTGGGTCAATTCTTACCCCGAATCCACAACGGGACCGTCCCCCAGAAAGAAAGCCCTACAAGCAGGCATGCATTTCCCACGGCACCCTTGCCAGGCTTTCAACAAGGCGGGTGCCCGAGTCAGTGAAGCATTGCGTCACTCGAGGGGAGGGCTGTTGCGGAGCTGCCAGCTACGGCTCCTAATAGGAGGTAATCGCGGTTGATCGGTGCGGATTTCACAGGCAGTCTCCGTGTCATAGTGCACCTGCTGGTCTGTTGCCTCCATCACGCAGGGCTAATGACTGCAGCGCTTCCTGGCGCGAGCTCACAGCCCCTACCTTGGCTGAGGGCAGAATCTGGCAAAACTTCAGAAGTCATGGATGATGCAGACAGCACTCATTAGGTTCTACTGTCCATCCTTCCGTGAGGTACATATATTCAAGTTATAAGTTGTTTATATAAGGTTTTTTCTCCGAATTTGGCGGGATTATCAAATTAACTTAGGCAAGACATTTGAGAGAGTAAAAACAGCCATTGTTGATACAGCAGCAACAGCAATACCGACGGAAGCGACAGAAAGGCGAAACGCGGGGAAAACATTTCACTGGTTCGACGGAAAAACGAACAAAAGCAAGAGAAAGCAAAGAAACTTTGGGAAAACAAGAAGGAAGAGAGAAAAAGACAAAAAGAAAAGCAACGGGGCAAAAAATACTCAGACTGCCCGCCTACTTGCCTGTGTGTGGGTTTGTGCGCGCGTCTCCCTACTGCCTTCCTTCCTCTCTCTCTCTCTCTCTCTCTCTCTCTCTCTCTCTCTCTCTCTCTCTCTCTCTCTCTCTCTCTCTCTCTCTCTCTCTCTCTCTCTCTTTCTCTCTCTCTCTCTCTCGCTCTCTCTCTCTCTCTGTTCTCTCTCTCTCTCTCTCTCTCTCTCTCTCTCTCTCTCTCTCTCTCTCTCTCCTATGAAGATCTCAGACGAATGTATATATGCAGGTTGATGACGAATACAAATGCATTTGATGTTAAGGTACTCCTGTCGCTGGAGAAGCCTAAGGCAGTACGAGCAGTTGCAATGTATTTATATTATGCATTCAAGAGAAGAAAAGAAGCGGTTTCTATTGCTATGGCCGAAGAGGCATATTATGTGTAATTGTGTTGTGATGGGCCGGTGGCCTAACAAGAATAAACCATTCGTTCGTTCGTTCTCTCTCTCTCTCTCTCTCTCTCTCTCTCTCTCTCTCTCTCTCTCTCTCTCTCTCTCTCTCTCTCTCTTTCAAAACGATAAAATTGCAGATGAGATACTTTATGGATTGGTTAAGAAGCTTATGTCTCGTAACGGACGTGAGCTTATGTCTCGTAACGGACGTGAGCTTATGTCTCGTAACGGACGTGAGCTTATGTCTCGTAACGGACGTGAGCTTATGTCTCGTAACGGACGTGAGCTTATGTCTCGTAACGGACGTGAGCTTATGTCTCGTAACGGACGTGAGCTTATGTCTCGTAACGGACGTGAGCTTATGTCTCGTAACGGACGTGAGCTTATGTCTCGTAACGGACGTGAGCTTATGTCTCGTAACGGACGTGAGCTTATGTCTCGTAACGGACGTGAGCTTATGTCTCGTAACGGACGTGAGCTTATGTCTCGTAACGGACGTGAGCTTATGTCTCGTAACGGACGTGAGCTTATGTCTCGTAACGGACGTGAGCTTATGTCTCGTAACGGACGTGAGCTTATGTCTCGTAACGGACGTGAGCTGTCGATGACGAAAGCCTGGCCAGACGCGAGCTTTCCACAATATTGCAGCAAGACTTGCGTCTCTCTCCTATCGTCCCTGCTACGTCCCTGCTACGTCCCTTCTACGTCCCTGCTACGTTACTGCTACGTCCCTTCTACGTCCCTTCTACGTCCCTTCTACGTCCCTGCTACGTCCCTGCTACGTCCCTGCTACGTCCCTTCTACGTCCCTTCTACGTCCCTGCTACGTCCCTTCTACGTCCCTTCTACGTCCCTTCTACGTCCCTTCTACGTCCCTGCTACGTCCCTGCTACGTCCCTTCTACGTCCCTTCTACGTCCCTTCTACGTCCCTT
>JAWQFJ010004053.1:10000-28297 GCA_034096865.1 Theodoxus fluviatilis
GCCTCCTGAAGTGAAGTACACGAGATCTTCTAAAGGGGGCTAACTCAGACTGGTGTTATCAAGGGGTGACAGCCCAGCACCGAAAATGGAGAATGAGCCTTTTGTCGCTGAAAAAAAAAACTTCCTTCGACGATTTTTTTTCCATATCACTGCAGCAGAGTTCTTGTAAAAGAGCAATGGTTAATTATTATTTCTGGGGATATTACATTCCCTGTCCCAGATTTTATGTTGTAACATGGATGAATGGTCGTATCACATTTCGCAAAGACATAAAATTGCACACCATCAGTCACCCAGTCACATGTCCTTCTCTCGTGGTGTTTCCCATTATCTTCTCTGATGACGTCATTTAGTCGACAGAAGCCCCGCCATTTAAGGGCCCAGACCTACCTAGAGTTTGACAAAAAATGCTTTTTTGGAAAACCTACTAGTGTTTGGTATCAATAGAAAGCTAAAGCTCTCTATTTTCATGTACAGTTTGAATTTTCAATAAATTCAAATTAAAATTGGAGATATAGGGGTTCAAACAGGTGTTAGGGTTAGGGTTAGCGTGGCACTTGATACTGATCCACTTGTAGATGGTTCTGAATGATCTGCTTGTTTGTTGGCACTCTCACCTTCATCTGAAGCACTCTCTACAGTCACATTGCAGTCAAATCGAGGCCGTGTTGTGAACCTGTTGCCACAAAACTGTCGTTTAGCTGGTCTTTTCCCTTTCTTCTTCTTGTCTGAAGGCATTTTTTCGGTCTATGATACACTAAACACTTGTAAACATTCACTTTTCTCACTCAATACAGCACAAAACACCACAGAGCATTTGCAAAAGCGAAGCAACTACGGGGAGAACTCATTGTATCAATATTAGACTGGGAGCAGTTATTATTTTGTGTGCAATGATGAAAGGGTAAAATGGGACCGGAATTTAGTTTTTGAGAATTGATACACACCTGTTTGAACCCCTTTATCTCCAATTTTAATTGGAATTTATTGAAAATCCAAACTGTACATGAAAATAGAGAGATTTAGCTTTCTATTGATACCAAACACTAGTAGGTTATCAAAAAAAGCGTTTTTTGTCAAACTCTAGGTAGGTCTGGGCCATTGACATGTAAGTTCTGCCAAGTTCTAATTTTAGCATGCATATTTTCTCCGAAAACGACCCTTTTCAGAGTGTTTTTACACCACAGTTTTCTCAATTTTCATGCTAGAGCCTTGCAATTTGTTCTGGAGATAGCTTTTAACCATAGCTGGATCCTAAACTAGCCAAACTGTAATCAAACAGACATATCTCACATATCATAGTTTATACAAAGTGGTTTTTTTAATTAAAAAACATAAAATTGTGTACATGACACTTACTGGTAATATACCACATATCTGCTTTTCCTTAGTTCAGGCTCCAGGTAAACTTGATTTTGATATTTTTTCCAAAGTACAGCTTTCAGGGATAGAAGGTGAAGAAAATATTGTGTAAAAAGTGATACCAATATATTTTAGTTCGCAAAATGTTATTATTATCTTCTTCTTTTTTATCACATGTTTTCTGAAAGTCTATCAGCTAACCAATTATTTTCCTGAAAAGCTACATATCTGATAAAGATGCCCACCAAATCTCATCAAAATCCCTTGAGAAGTTACTGTGTAGCAAAAATGAACAGTAGAACACTGGTCGCTAGGTAGGTCTGGCCCCTTAAAGTTTTTTACAGACGCCCAGACGCCCGGACAGACAAAAAGGGTGAGTACATAGACTCACTTTTGCTTCGCATGTGAGTCCAAAAAAAAAAGGGAGGGAATATTGGAGTCGGTATTATTTTTCCCTACTGGCCAATCTGTCAGGAAGTGTCCTGAACAACTTGACCCTTTTCACAGGTGAATAAACGTTATGTACAGTTTTTGCAGTCTATCCACTTGTGAGAAAGGTTTGGCACTTTCAACTCTTCTACCCAGGGAATTCACTTCTCTGCTGACTTGGCCTTCAGCAGCACACTCTTGGAAGGCTGCAGGGTTTCAAGCTGAGCCCCCTGACACAATGCTCATTTGAGTAGCATTGATGTCCCCCAGAGTATGATATTACACTAAACTCAGACAAAATTGGAATCATTGACACTGGAATAATACATTTGCTATTTTAAGGAATTTCCATCAAATAGTGTATGACTCCAATTATATTTGGTACATGTGGCAGGTCTGCATTTGGATCATGTCATATAAATGAAGGGCCTAACACAAAAATCACAGGATGGGTTTTCAAGGATTAATTTGTAAACAAAGCACAAACACACTCTAAGTGACAACACTTTAAAACTATCTTGATGCAATCACAGTTTCCTGTGGATTTTAATGAAGTATTAATAACGAAAAATCCAGGAACAACGTACGGCTGGAGCTGCTCGATGCTCCCCTCTTCAACTGGAACCCCTGGCTGTGGAGCTTCCGGGACCTGCTCCAGTAGCTCAGCCAGTATCATACCTCTGTCATCCATGCACACACAATTATTGGTACATAAAACAAAGCAAGTAACCCACTTCTCCATGAACCCACACCTACAGCTTGGTCTTGGCTGTCCTGTAGTCCAGTGCAGTGGTCAACCTGACCAGAACAGGCATCACTGTGTACAGGCTTTCACCACCATGCACAATTTCAAATCACTCAGCCATACAGTTCCATGTGTAATTGGCATCACACACAATCATCAATAACACTTTCACACTTGTAGGGCCACTTTCAGTAGTCTAGGGGAAACAAGTGCAAGCTTCTGTTCTCATAATGTCCACTAGTCCATGTCAATGGTCAAGGTGGACAAATATGACATCACTGACCACAGCTCAAGATATACTTCCACCATACACAATGTCACATTCATGGACACAACTCTTTCCAACAAAAAACACAATGTGTCGTTGGACACCAAGACATCACATCCTCCCACAACCAAGCAGTCCTGTGGTCAAGATGACCAACACAGTGAGGAAGCTCTGCAGGTCATCAAACACAATCAGGGAGTCAACTTGCAGACAAACCACTCCACACAGCCTCAGAGAAAATGAAAACCCTAATGCACATGGATTTCAGCTGTTCAGAGCTGCCAACCCACCATCGTGAAAAAGAGTAGCATCCAGAGCTTTTTGTAGTAGCATTTAAGAAATAGGCGAAGCACACACGCAGAAGAAGGAAAATGCCGATGTTGGTGCAGGCACAACGCGCTTAACCGCCGGCGTGAAGCGGGGGGGGGGGGATTGGCTGCGAAGGCGCTAAGCACTGGACCGACGGCGTGAAGCGGGTGGGGGGTGGGGGGGGGGGTGTGTGTGTGCGGTGTTTTTACGTGATGGTCAAAAGTCTTTGAAAAATCGTAGTTTTTCCCGGACGATCGTAGCATCGTAGCAAGCATGTCGAAATCGTAGCGTGCTACGCCTAAATCGTAGCACTTGGCAGCTCTGGCTATTCAGTTGCCCATCAACAAAGCCAAGAAATGAAAGGTAGAATATATATCTGCATGTGGAGGTCATTTCAACTGGAAAAGATAACAACAACTTGTTTTGGAAGACATGCTCTAAAAGTGGACCACAGGACTCTCAAGGATGAGAAAAGACCACCACGTGTCTGTGGAGTGATGGAGTTTTATGGCCTATTAGCCTTAGTAGGCTATGTAAGGCCAGTAACTAAGCATGTAAATTAGAACAGATTAAGTGATGGCCTATCAGCCTTAGTAGGCTACCATTATAACAGAATAAGTAAAAATGAAGTCCCCATGTCTCTATTTATTCGCCATTAATGAATCCTGTAGGGATGGTGTCTGTGGGATGCAAAAGAATTTCATGTTGAAACATGAGAAAACATTTCATGTGTAATCCTTTGTAGTCCCACATCCCCAATGTTGCTATTGAACAAGGAGACCTTTGCCTCTTACCAACATTTCAGTGTTTTAAAGAGTTCCAAACCATTTACATTTCATTCACCCAATGAACATGCATGTCTGCAGTTCTTGAAACCTATATGGGTGGGTGGTTGAATGGCATTTTACAGCTTTTCAGCCTTTTGTAGGCTATGTAAGGCCATTAAGCACAAAAATCACTAGAATAGTTTAGAGAGAGTGAAAATCAAGTCATGAAGTCCCTATTTGTTTGAATCTTACCAATCATGTGTGGAGACACATCAAGTCTACTCTGACCCCCAAACCACAGAGGGGACAACCTTTGTGGACAGCATTTACATGCCTGTCATGGCTGCCATTCTGTCCAGCTCTGTGCTGACAACAGTGAAACTGTTATTTCCTTATACCTTCATTAACTGCGTCTTTGAGTGTTTGTATGTAGGATTTTTTTTTAAAGCTCTACACTGATGATTGGGATAGTACTACTTCCTCCCAGTTTCATGAGTTGTTAATGCGAGTTTATAGGTGATCTTTCTCACCAGCTCTGAACATCCGATCGAGGATAGTACTACTTCCTCACAGTTTCATGAGTTGTTAATGCGAGTTTATAGGTGATCTTTCTCACCAGCTCCGAACATCCGATCGGGGATAGTACTATTTTTTCAAACCTTCGTGGACCGTGTTTATGTGTGTTTGCAAGGTGCTTTTCTGACCAGCTCTGTACTGAAAATGAGGACACTGGTACTTCCTTAGACCATCATGGACAGTGTTTATGTGCATTTGCAGGCTGAATTTCCTCCCTGCTTTGTACTTACAATGGGGACAGGGATACTTCCTCAAACTTTCATGGACACTGTCTATGTGTGTTTGCAGGTGACATTTCTGACCAGCTCTGTACTGACAATGTGGACAGTGGTACTTCCTTAAACCTTCATGGATAGTGTCTATGTGTGTTTGCATGTGGATTTTCCTACCAGCTCTAAGGACAATGGGGACATGAATACTTCCTTAAACCTTCATGGACAGTGTTGATGTGTCTTTGCAGGTGGCCTTTCTGACCAGCTCTGTAAGGACAATGAGACAAGCATGTTTCCTCAAACCTTCATGAACTGTCTTCACCTTGGAATGGGGACTTGAAACTTTCCTGGCTTCTTGATGGACAACACTACTAGCACTCTGCACTTGGCCTTTCTTTCTACACTGCTTCTGCCTGGGAGGACTACAGTGCCTTTTCTCCAGGGGGGACAACTCTGCAGTGTCCTGACTGGACACACAGGGCCTTGGCTCTGGCACTGCAGGGCTGCTGCTGCTGTTGCTTGCCACAAGGGTTGGGCTGCCCTCTGACCACTGGGCAGCACACACTGACCACCTGCCACATGTAGTTCTACACTGGACTCTGCTCTGGCTTGCAAATGAACACCTCTCTCTCCATCCTGCATCTCTCCTTCACACAGCCTTTCCACACCAGTCTCCACACAAGACTCAGGCTTCACCTCCATCTTGCAGTCCTCTTCTCTCTCACACACACCTCCACCATCTACCTTCACCAGTGGGCACCAAGCACACCTCCCACAGCTTGCTGACCTGTCCATTGCTTGCTCCTGCTGACACACACACACACCCCTTCCATGCACTGCTCTCCCTGTAAAAACCCCAGGGAACCAACACCTCCCAAGCCAGTCTCAGGCAATCTTTTCAGTAGGACATAAGGCAGCAGACAGCATTTACACTGTATACTCCTCTTGTACTTCTCACCCTCCATATCAGCCCAGCTACATTCACCCCTTCCCTCAGCCCTGCCACACTTCAAGACACAAGCACCACAGCCATGAGGGGCTGACAAACAGAAGCACTGCTGCACTGATTCACACTTGCCTTGTCTTGTCTCTCCACTTTCACTAGCACCTCTTCCTTCACAGTGCTCTCTGCTTTTACACCAGTCACATCATGCAGCTGGTCCTTAAAACCTGACTCACACTTCTCTTCAGTCTTCAAGTGATGGTCAGAAGCTGACATGTCCACACATGGAAGTGGGTCATCAAACAGCCAGTCAATGTTTTCCTCCATGCTCTTGTCACTGTTGCTAAAGAACACCTCTCTTATTATGACAAGTCACACAGTCTCTGTGCTGTAAAACAAGGTAGACAATCACACTCTCCTGCTCATCAGCATTCTAGAAACATTATACATCACACATGAACTGCTCCTTTGCAAACAACCACACACATATTCACAATCACCAGTAACAAAGTCAAACAGCTGTTAGTTTTGCCAAGGTCTCTCAGCTCAAGGACACCTCCTCAAACTGCACTCAGTCACAGGGCTTGTCCAGCACAGCAACACTGTGGCCAGGCCTTCCTTCCACTCCTGCAGGCCTTGGCTTGTCCCCAGTCTGGCCAAGGAGGGCTGTCTCTGCACAGGCAAGGCCAGGACACTTGCAGTCCACTAGGGGGCTGCCACTGCACACCTGTGCACACCAAGGGTGGAGGCAAGAGGCTCCTGTCCAGTCTTGCCTTGCAGCCTGCCACTTGCACCAGGCCACGTAGTCAGGGGAAATTACTCCTACTGAAACACAACACACCAACATGACACTTCTCCTTAACTAAGAGAGGAACAAGAGGTGTGTGACTTTGAACTTCAAAGCTTTGCAAGATTTACCAACAGAGGGAGGAAATGTATGGGACCAGCCAGCACAAAACCAGTTCTCTCTTGATTTTTTTCATGGTGTTAGGAGATGAAGGTTTTTCTTCAATCTTAACTTGATGTAATTATGAACACTGTAGAATTAAAACTGTACAAGTTACACCCATTTAAGGAACAAAAGTAGATCTGCTTTTGCTTGTAGTGCCAATACACCCCCTGGTAATTTGGGAATGATCTTGATTCTTGTGCTGGTGGGTCACATTTTATACTATTCAAAAGCATGAAGAAAAGAAGTGAAATACACACACACATGCATACACACTCAGAAAGAGAATGAACGAATGAACGAACAAACTTTATTTTACAAGGGTAGTGAATTAGGCAGTATTGCCTTTCTTACATTCAGCCATTGAGGCAAAATATTCAAGTGTGGTAAGAGAGAGAGAGAGAGAGAGAGAAAGAGAGAGAGAGAGAGAGAGAGAGAGAGAGAGAGAGAGAGAGAGAGAGAGAGAGAGAGAGAGAAAAAAAAAAGAGAGAGAGAGAGAGGGGGGGGGGGAGGGGGGGTTGGGGGGGGAGGGAGGGAGGGTTGATGGGGGGAGGGTTGGGGGTCGAAGGATAGAAGGAGGGAGAGACTTCAGACTTGACTTCAGACTTTTATTGTTTTAGGCCATCGGCCCATAACAAGGAGTCATCCAACAATTGTACAATACAATATGCTAGTATAACATGAATCAATAAGTTTCTTCGATTACAGATTCCGATAAGATTTTTACCACTATCTCAAAGGTGACTGCAATAATATTGGTTACGGAGAGGTTGACAACAAATCGTTTCGTCTCTGCAATGCATAGTAAATGTACATTGCTGCTTGTCGAGTTTTTTTAGTTTGTGTATCATCGATCAAGTAACACTAACAGTAACCTAGCTATTCTTTTTGCTTGTGGCACATACTCTTCGATATATTTTGTCCTTAGGTCCTGGAATTTATGACAGTTCAGTAAAAAGTGTTCTTCGTTTTCACGGGTATATTTGCAAAATAGACAGCATATTTCATCTATTTGTGTTGTTGCATACGTGCATGCTATTGTTGTGAATATTTCTGTGGTTGCTTATATTTGTTTAATTAGCGCATGCCTCTCTGAGCTATAAGCTTGTGGGGGGTGTTTAGTTATCCCCGCTGCTGTCTCCCCCGAAACGAAAGGCAGAGGGAACATGAGTCGTCTCGCCGCTCTGTGCTCTGACAAGTTGTTGTCGCGGCTGCCCTGTCCGGCGCCGCTCCTGTCAGCACCCTCCCACGCTCCTCTGCCGTCCCTCCCCCCCGTTTCTCTGCATAGCTACCCCCCCCCCCCCCCCCTCCTCTTGCGCCCGAAGAGAGAAACTTCCGGCCTTTGTCTGAAAGCCCTCCCCCGGAAGTGAGTCCCTCCGGTTATGTTCCCGCTTTGTCTCTATTCTGGTCCGCCCCTATAAATAGAGGCAGCAGTGCTTGCTGAGACAGTCCCCCATTCCATCTGGGTGAGCAGAGACCCTATTTACACCAGAGGGAGAGATAGACCCCATTCCATCTGGGTGAGCAGAGACCCTATTTACACCAGGGTGAGAGATAGACCCCATTCCATCTGGGTGAGCAGAGACCCTATTTACACCAGGGTGAGAGATAGACCCCATTCCATCTGGGTGAGCAGAGACCCTATTTACACCAGGGTGAGAGATAGACCCCATTCCATCTGGGTGAGCAGAGACCCGATTTACACCAGGGTGAGAGATAGACCCCATTCCATCTGGGTGAGCAGAGACCCTATTTACACCAGGGTGAGAGATAGACCCCATTCCATCTGGGTGAGCAGAGACCCTATTTACACCAGGGTGAGAGATAGACCCCATTCCATCTGGGTGAGCAGAGACCCTATTTACACCAGGGTGAGAGATAGACCCCATTCCATCTGGGTGAGCAGAGACCCGATTTACACCAGGGTGAGAGATAGACCCCATTCCATCTGGGTGATAGACCATTTTACCACCAGGGTCCAGAAGTTTATGAACTAAAAGCTTAATGTAACAACGGCCAATAAAGAGTGGAAAGAAACAAGCTTCGCTCCTGCGTCATATCATTGAAGCTGCTGTCTTGCTTGGGAAAGTCCGGTTGTCCCGCAAGGGACGGGATCCACCAGTGAGAGGATTGCGGAGGGAACAACACTGCTCGCCCCCTCGGCAACCCCCCCCCAGTCCTTTGTATTTCCCGCAACACTATCTTTGCCGTTTGGCGATTTAGGGGGTAGGGAAGACTAAGACCCCCAAACTAGTATATTTTTTGAGTGAACAAATTATTTGCAAATTGCAATTTATGATATAGAATGACTAAAGAAAAGAACTGTATGGTCTGTTTGTGTTTCTGTTGGAATGTGTCATGTCTGTGATTGTGTTTGTGTGTACGTATGCATGAATTTAACAGACGACTTCAAAGCAATGCCATCTATCAACCAAATATTTTTTTTAATTCTTCACAAACACATATTTGAATATTCCCATTGTACTTGGTAACAACTTACAATAGTTGATTTTCAGATATCACATGCATAACCTGCTTAAAAGCAGCAGCTAATGATAGACCTCAAAATCCATGTTTCGTGAGGTAACGTTCTTCCAAGGCAAATATCTCAACAACAAAACATGAGTCGTCTCTCCAAATCACTGTTTTGGATTCCCAAGGATTTCTCTTTCCCACAAACAAAAGAAAAAGACTGTCACACACATTTCAATTTTCACAAAAACCAATGTCAAATGTGACATGCTTCAGACCAATACCGTGAAATGCGCCATGGCACGTTTCACGGTATTCATGCACTGATATAGATAAATATGTCTTCAGATGTCTTACGCCGCGAGGCCTACATCTGATCTTTTGATCAGTACTTTTGGCTATTCTCACTTTTTACTAGCCTTTAAGATCGTGCCTATTCTCTAGACTTTTCTTCCGGTGGCTTATAAGTGGCAGAGAGTGGTATACGTCGCAACAGTGGGTGGCCAACATCAACACAGTACATGTAGTCTTTGAACTGACCCAATCAGAAGCCTATCCCCATCAGCAAGCGGCAACTCACACCATACTGATTCTAAAACATTTGTTGGTTGTAACAATACCTGTTGGGCACTAAAAACATCTTTCACATACACAACAACACCTCTCACACCAGAGCCAGTATGTACATCAGGGTTAATGTTAGTAAAACAGTTATACTTGTCAATGTTTAATTCACTTAAAACTAAAGAATTCTTAAGATTCTTAGCTAACACTTCTGTAACACAGATGACATCAGGAGCTTCCATCTCAATCACATGTAAAAGTTCTGAAAGCTTATTCAAAAGCGAATCAGCGTTAGTATATACACAGTGTAAAAAATCTGTATTTACACTATTTCCGGTATGTACACCGTTTACTTTGTCTTTTCTTTTGTCCACCCCATTTCTCCTATTCAACTTCACTCCCTCCCCTCTCCCGCCCTCCCTCTTGCTACATCTACCACCTGTTTGTTTCTGATCACCCATACTTGACCTGTTCCTTTTTGGTTCGCCTCCTCCCTTCTCTGGTTTCTCAATTTCACCAGCCCTCGCATCTCCTCCCTCTCCAAAGGGGTCAAGTCCTTTTTTACAGAGATTTTGCTGAAGGATGACTCCCCAAGTTCCTTTGCTCTCCTAAGAATCTCCTTGATGTGGTCAGTGGATGATAGGGTCGTGAGTAGTGGCCTGCATTGGTCCCCCTTTTTGCCCAACCTTCTGGCATTTTTGAAAATCCCCACATTCTTCAGTCCAAACACTTCATCCCCTATCTGAGACATGTAATTGAGATCTGCTTTTTTTCTCTCCTCTGCTTCGCCACTGTCACTCTCTGGTACCCCGAACCACACCAAATTATTCTTCCTCCTCTCCCTATCCTCAATCTCTCTAGCACTTTGTCTAACAACCTCCTCTGTCCTCCCTCCCCCTCTCTCCCCTCCCCCCACCCCCATCTGAACTACCTCACTGAACGATTTGGTCTGTTTGAGTTCTTCTCTGTCTTTCAATTTCATTTCATTTATCTCAGCTTTGAGGTCTTGAATTTGAGTTGAGAACGCCTTCTCGAGTGACTGTCTGAAATCAGCAAAAAGTTCAGAATACTTTTCTTCTATCAAACGGTCTTCCTTGACCGCTGTCATGGCTGACCCCTCGCAACTTTCACAAAACCAATGGAGATGTTCGGATGTTTGCAGTACTTCGTACTCGGAAGGAGTGATGTCAATGCATTCATCGCACATGAATTCTTCGCAACGCTCACATATCAACTTAGCATCATTGTCTTCCTTAAACACTTTTGCACATATTTTGCAAGTGTGAGTGACTGCTGGTGGAGTGCTTTTTGTCTGTTTTGGTTCGTTCTCACCGGTCTTGGGTTTCCCGCCATCTTGTCTGCTTTTCCGCTTGCCACGCTTCATGTTTCTAGAATCCTCCAGAGTAAGGGATCTCGTCAGTCCGTATCCTATTTGAATTTCAGTCTACGCAGTCAGCAGACGCGTCGTCTGATAGCTCCAATTTAGTTGTTGTTCGAGGCTCGACAAGAAACAAAAATCTAAGGACGCGTAAATAGTCTCCTCCAGTATGACGGATACAGTTTGAGGTTACTCACAGTTTCCAAACGTGAAATTCCATGAAAAATCACAATTAGATGCAGTATCCATATAAGAATATCTCTGCAGATGTATACCACAAGATATTTAGTAATTCACACTGAAAATTCCCAATTTATCAGGAGCAAAATTTGACCAGCAATATTAACCAGCTCAGCGAAGAACGCTACTCAACTGAGACAGTCCGAGACATGAACTGGCAATAAAACACATTTGGTTGCATGTTTCAGTGTTTTTGTTTGTTTGTCTGAATTATTGTTTTTAGAAGAGACAATAAAATCATTATTTACCATCTTTTTTATTTTTTTACTTTGAAATTTGAACATCTGTGTGTTTTGGACATGGAAATGAAGACAGACAGACCTTCCCCTCCAACATCGATCGAACTTTCAACCTAATCAAGCTAATTGCCTAAAAATTTAACTTGTCATCACTACTCAAGTCTCACAGCCTCAACATTCTGAATTTCCACTTGTACAATGCATACACATCCACATAAAATGCAACTAACAGTTGCATCCTCTCAGCAGTCTGTCTCTATTTCTTATTTTCTACATCCGATCGTCGCACTGGCGCACACGTCTGACTGCAATTCTACGGCCATTACAAAGTCAATAAATATCTACATAATTACCCCCAATCTCATGTATCAGTATACTCCACAACCAAACCACATTAGAAATCATCACAGCAATATTGGCTATTGCTGCGCGTTGTATCTCTGCAATCGATCGATATAACAGTCGTTTTTTCGTTAAATAGATGAAAAACTGATTTTTGCAAACATAGCTAGGCTGCTCGGACGTTTGGACACTGGAGTCAGAACCCACAAAAACCACAAAAAACCCAACTAAAACCTAATAACTTACCGTCAAAAAAGCGTGCAAAGCATTCTCTGAAACATGGCGGAAAAGCTTTTAAAAAGTGACGTCATTTCCTTTAATCTCTAATCGAAAAATACTAGTTTAGAATTTGCGTTTCCCGTAGAATTTGGAGTCAGACACGAAATTTTGTCAATGCATGTGCTGAAATGTGGCTCAAATTACACCTGCATCATCTTTTTTTTAGCACAAAACTAAAATCCATTGCATAATTTTGACATTCTGTTTCAGTTGAGCAACATCCAGTTTGAAAAAACAAAATGGCTTGTTCAGGAGGCACAGCGCTGCGAAGCGCTGCACAGCGCTGCACGTGTTTCGCTCCTGAACAGCAATTTTGGGGCGTGATTCACTTAGGCTTGTTCACGAGTACAAAGCGCTGCATGAGCGCTTCGTGTTGGCAATTGAGCGCTCTTTGCCTCTCCTAAACACCTACAGGTTTGAAAAAACAAAATGGCTTGTTCAGGAGGCGCAGCGCTGCAAAGCGCTGCTCAGCGCTCCTGAACAGCAATTTTGGGGCGTGATTCACTCAGCGCTGAGCAGCGCTTTGCATCACCGATCCAAGGTGATTCAGACGATTTTGCATCATTTTCAATACGGCGTCTTCGATCCCGCACTGGCCGTCGATGCGTAAAATAACCCTCAGAAACATCATTTTGGGACTGGAACGAGCTGTATGCGCGAGTAATGGCAAGTAAGGATGACACAGTAGTGGACTTTATTCATGCAGAAGAGAAGGGGGGCTTGGCATACTGACCCAGGAATAGCTTATTACACCAAGAAGCTATCTTTCTACCTGAGTGTTCTCAACAGTGATGATCCACAAGTGAAAAGCACAGCAAGAACATCCCTAGAACTACACATGCAGAAGAGAAAGATAGAACCAGCATACAATGAAGAAAACTTTGCAGGATATCAAACAGATGAAAAATATCTCATGAGAAAGAAAAGCAAAGTAAACTGGCCCAAGTCACAGTGGATCTAATTTTAAATGAACTCTGTGCAAAACTCAACCTTAAGTTGCACAAAGAAGGGGATGACTGCATCATAGTCCTCGAAGAAGATGAAGACATACAGTTAGTGCTCAAAGATTCACTAGGATGCTACATCTGCTTGAAACAAAACCTATTTCAAAAGAAGAGTTGACCAGTGGAGACAGAAGACATCCCAGGGAAGAATTAATAGCAAGAACTGAGAATGTAGACCACACACTCATCTTCACACCTGACAAACATGCACCTGAGTAACAGTCTCACCAAATTTGTCACCAAAGCCAGACTACAGCTGATTGAGTGTGACAGCCTTCTTCATCTGTACTACCCATCATCTTACAGCAAGCAGTGCAAGAGATGTGCTTTCCACTCAGAGACAGTCAGTCACATCCTGAATGGTTGTGAGAAGAGTAAGAAACTGATTCAGGCCAGGAACAACAGAATAGTGAACATTGTTGCAACAAATTTATCACACCAGAATGAAGACTCCTGTGTCCTCATAGACCAAATTGTGAAACAGTCTCACTTTCTGCAGGAGGACACTGGTCTGTTTGCAAGTGTCCAGCACACAAGACCTGATATGTGCCTCATTGACTATGCCAGTGGGAAGTGCTGCATTGTTGAGGTGGCTCTACCATTCCATGCTTTCTTGAACACCTGTTATGATTCAAAGTTCAAACAGTACCTTCCACTTTGTCAGAGAATCCATGAAACTGGGTTTGAATGTAAAGTAATTGTGCTGGTCATAGGGTCGCTTGGAGGTGTGCACAGCTAGCAGATTCTGCAGTGGACTGAAAATGCTAGGACTAAACACACAGAGAGCCAAAGCAGTTGCTCCATACTGCTCAGTGAGTACAATGATTGGCTCCTTCATTATCTGGAGAAAGAGGTGTAGATCTGTTTTGCAGGAGAGAGAGTGGTGTGATGCAGTTCAGGGTGAGAGTAGGTTGACTGTCAAGTGCAGTCTAAGGGAGATAATTGACATTACTTCCCTTGAATCACAGCTGGAACTTTGCAGGGAGATGGGAGAACATGTTGAGTGGTGTGTACTTCTAAAGTATGACCTTCAGTAGTCATTGTGCCTGTGTTCAGAACTAATAATAAAGGAACACGTGTATAATTTTTACACTTGCAATGTGGATCCTGACTGTGCAATGTTCATGTGCCACTTTCCTTGTTTGTGCTGATTACTCCTGTATTTAGTCTCTTATGCCAAAGTGAGAAGAAATGTATGTCAAGAAAGCTTTAATGTGTGAGTGCATATATATTTCAATGCCTTACTGGGTTCTCTAAAATGCTTTTTGCAGTCACTTTTGTTCTTTTGAGGGATGTGTGAATGCCAATTGCTTGTGTTGGTTCTTGTATAACTCAATAATGCCAAAAAGCTGTTCCCAGTATTTCATGTCAAAATGAGGGGATATTAAATGTAGAAGAAAATGCTCTGATATATGAAGACAAGTAAATTTCAGTATAATGCTGAACATCGGAATGCTATAACCTGCCTCTTATACTCACATCCTACTGAGAATTATATGAAAGTCCAAAACACTGCTGTTAGATTAGTTTTTAGATTTCCCAAGAGAACTCCCACATCCAAACTCCTTGGTGCACTGCATTGGCTCCCCGTCGCTCAGAGGATAGAGTATAAGCTAGCCACTATGTGCTTCAACTTCTTCAATCAAACTGCACCACACGCACTCAAAGAAATTCTCACTGTCTACACCCCAGCTAGAAATAACCGTTCAGCTGCAGACACCAAAACGTTACATGTCCCCCGTCGCAAAAAGAAAACCCAAGGACAGCGAGCTTTTCTTACATTGGCCCTGTAACGTGGAATAGCCTACCTTTCCCTGTCCGTCACTCTGATTCCACGTCCCAGTTCAAAACCCCCCTCAAGACACACCTGTTCCAGTCAGTCTTTCCTGACAAGCAGTGAAGTGCTTCCAAAGGCACCTCTTTTATGTTTCGAGTTTTGTTTATTGCCTGCTACTTAATTAATTGTATTGTATTTAATTTTTCTTTTATTTCAACTGTACAGTGTGCGAGTTTTAGAGTGCTTTGTATGAGTGTAGATTTTTCTAATTGTAATCGCCATGAGCTTGCCTATTAGGGAAGGTATGTGCGTAGAAATAGTCTGTATTATCTATATATTAATACGCAAAGGTAAAACTTTGTGCAACATCTCCTCCGAGACCGTTTCGCCGATCGCTTTGCTTTTTGGCATCAGCCTAGAGGACGGTCGGGAAGGGGTCGTAGGGTATTTTTCGTGACCAAATTTGACTTTGAAGTGACGTTTTAGGGCGTCGCAAGTTTCAGGCGGCAAGGGACGGAACTCTAAAAGGGAAGCTGTGGCATGTGTGACGTCGAATCAAAGAATGACGTGACGCAATTTCGTAATTTTCTTCTCCCTCAAGTCCTCGCAAGTTTCAGTCGGCCTTCGTCCTATGATCGCATGGGTAGGTGGGGGAGAGGGAGATAGTGGGAGGGAATGGGGTGGGGGAGAGGGAGATGGTGGGAGTGGGTAGGGGAGAGGGAGATAGTGGGAGGGGGTGGGGCAAGGGGGAGAGGGAGATGGTGGGAGGGTTAGGTGGAGGAGAGGGAGATGGTGGGAGGGGATGGGGTGGGGGAGAGGGAGATGGTGAGAGGGGGTGGGGTGGGGGAGAGGGAGATGGTGGAAGTGGTTGCTTGGGGGAGAGGGAGATGGTGGGAGGAGGTTGGGGAGAGGGAGATGGTGGGAGGGGATGGGGTGGGGGAGAGGCAGATAGTGGGAGGGGATGGGTGGGGGAGAGGGAGATGGTGGGAGGGGATGGGGTGGGGGAGAGGGAGATGGTGGGAGGGGATGGGGGGGGGGGGAGAGGGAGATGGTGGGAGGGGATGGGGGGGGACGAAGATGGTGGGAGGGGATCGGGTGGGAGAGAGGGAGATGGTGCGAGGGGGTGGGGTGGGGGAGAGGGAGATGGTGGGAAGGGATAGGGTGGGGGAAAGGAAGGTGGTGGGAGGGGGTGGGGTGGGGGAGAGGGAGATGGTGGGAGGGAATGGGGTGGGGAAGCTGGAGATGGTGGGAGGGGACGGGTTGGGGAAGAAGGAGATGGTATGAGGGGTGGGGTGGGTGGGGGAGAAAGAGATGGTGGGAGGGGATGGGGGGGGGGTGAGAGGGAGATGGTGGGAAGGGATGGGGTGGGGGAGAATAAGATGGTGGGAGGGGGTGGGGGTGGGGGAGAGGGAGAAGGTGGGAGGGGAAGGGGGTGGGGGAGAGGGAGATGGTGGGAGGGCATGGGGTGGGGAAGAGGGAGATGGTGGGAGGGGATGGGGTGGGGGAGAGGGAGATGGTGGAGGGGATGGGGTGGGGGAGAGGGAGATGGTGCGAGGGGGTGGGATGGGGGAGAGGGAGATGGTGGGAGGGAATGGGATGGGGAAGAGGGAGATGGTGGGAGGGGACGATGTGTGGGAGAAAGAGATGGTGGGAGGGGATGGGGGGGGGGGGGGGGGGGGGCCTGAGGGTAGAGGGATGGTGGGAGAGGACGGGGGGGGGGGGGGGAGAGGGAGATGGTGAAAAGGGATTGGGGGGGAGGAGAGGGGGATGGTGGGAGGGGGACGGGGGGAGAGGGAGATGGTGGGAGGGGACGGGGTGGGGAAGAGGAAGATGGTGGGAGGGGGTGGGGTGGGGAAGAGGTAGATTAAACTTGCCGTGCTTTGCAACCACCGATTGTGATGTTATATTTTTGTTTACTGTCTTCTCTCTCTCTCACCCCGTGCATAGGAGATGGTGGAAGTGGTGGTTTGGGGATGAGGGAGATGGTGGAAGGAGGTTGGGGAGAGGGAGATGTTGGGAAGGCATGGGGTGGGAGAGAGGCAGATGGTGGGAGGTGGTGGGGTTGGGGAGAGGGAGATGGTGGGAGAGGATGGGGTGGGGAAGAGGGAAATGGTGGGAGGGAATGGGGGTGGGGGAGAGGGAGAAGGTGGGAGGGCATGGAGTGGGGAAGAGGGAGATAGTGGGAGGGGATGGGGTGGGGGAGAGGGAGATGGTGGGAGGGGATGGGGTGGGGGAGAGGGAGATGGTGCGAGGGGGTGGGGTGGGGAAGAGGGAGATGGTGGGAGGGAATGGGATGGGGAAGAGTTAGATGGTGGGAGGGGACGATGGTGTGGGAGAAAGAGATGGTGGGAAGGGATGGTGGGGGGGGGGGGGGGGGAGAGAGGGAGATAGTGGGAGAGGACGGGGTGGGGGAGAAACAGATAGTGGGAGGGGATGGGGTGGGGGAGAGGGAGATGGTGGGAGGGGATTGGGGGGGGGGGGAGAGGGAGTTGGTGGGAGGGGAGGGGGGGGTGAAGGAGATGGTGAGGGAGGGGGTGGGGGAGAGGGAGATGGTGGGAGGGGATGGGGTGAGGGGGAGAGGGAGATGGTGGGAGGGGATGGGGTGGGGGAGAGGGAGATTAAACTAGCCGTGCTTTGCAACCACAGATTGTGATGTTTGATTTTTTTAACTCTCTTCTCTCTCTCTCTCTCTCTCTCTCTCTCTCTCTCTCTCTCTCTCTCTCTCTCTCTCTCTCTCTCTCTCTCTCTCTCCCCGTGCGTAGCACGGTTACGGGGTGGGGGAGAGGGAGAGGGAGATGGAGGGGATGGGGGGGGGGGGGGAGGGAGACTGAGAGGGAGATGGTGGGAGGGGATGGGGTGGGGAAGAGGGAGATGGTGGGAGGGGGTGGAGGGGGAGGGGAAGAGGGAGATGATGGGAGGGGATGGGGGGGGGGGGGGGGGGGGGAGAGGGAGATTAAACTAGCCGTGCTTTGCAACCACAGATTGTGATGTTTGATTTTTTAAACTCTTCTCTCTCTCTCTTCTCTCTCTCTCTCTCTCTCTCTCTCTCTCTCTCTCTCTCTCTCTCTCTCTCTCTCTCTCTCTCTCTCTCTCTCTCTCTCCCCCGTGCGTAGCACGGGTACCCGCTAGTCTATATATTAATACGCAAAAAGGTAAAACTTTGTGCAAGAACTCCTCCGAGCCCGTTTCGCCGATCGCTTTGCTTTTTGGCATCGGCCCAGTGGACGGTTGGGAAGGGGTCGTAGGGTATTTTTCGTGACCAAATTTGACTTTGAAGTGACTTTTTTAATACGTTTTTACGTTTTGGTGTTGCAAGGGACGGAACTATGTCCCGACTCAAGTTTTGGCATGTGTGACGAAGAAGAATAACGTGACGTAATTTCGTAATTTTTTTTCTCCCTCCAGCTTTTAGGTCGGCCTTCGTCCTATGATCGCATGGGTG
>JAWQFJ010004055.1:0-2500 GCA_034096865.1 Theodoxus fluviatilis
TTCTTACATCCGGTCTCGACTGTATATATATATATATATATATATATATATATATATATATATATATATATATATATATATATATTCACATATCACACACACATATACACACACACATACACACACACACACACACACACACACACACACACACACACATGAGCGTGCGCGCGCATGCTACAGAAAACAGACGTATGTAAGGAAGAACAGATAAACAAACGAAGAGCGAGATGGACGAGCGGACAGAGAGAAGCACAGTCAGCTAGACATACACCGGAAGACCGAATCACACTGTAGGAAAGGAAGTTAAAAAATGATTGAAGAACCATGACGGCTGCTAAAAACGGCATGCTCCGACTTGAACCTTGAAAAGAAATCTCCAAAAATCGCTAAGCAGAAAGCGCCATCCTAATTAGGCCCAGTGTTGGCCCAAGCCGGTATTGACGATTGACGGCCTTGAGAGACTCAGGCTACAGTGCATATAGGAATAAAACGCTTTTCCAATATTTGCTCGCCTGCTTAGCGGCGTAATTTAAAGATCTTTTGTGAACAGCAGTAGAATCGGTGTGAGCCTCGGGGAAAGACGAGGACAATTTCTGTCCAATCGTTCAAATGGGGGGTAGTGCCCGTTTATTCCACCAGAACGTGAGGTTTTGACAGCCCGTACATGGAGAGACCCTCACTGTACAGCGAGGACTAGAGGGAGAGAGGGGGGGGGGGGGGGAGAGAGAGAGTGAGAGAGAGAGTGAGAGAGAGTGAGACAGACAGACAGACAGACAGACAGACAGACAGACAGACAGACAGACAGACAGACAGACAGACAGACAGACAGACAGACAGACAGACAGACAGACAGGCAGACAGGCAGACAGACAGACAGGCAGACAGACAGACAGGCAGACTTCAAGACTTCTATTGTTTCAGGCCATCGGCCCACAACAAAGAGTCATCCAACATGTGTACAATACAATATGCTATGACAAAATCAAGAAAGTTCTTCAAATACATTTTCCGATACGATGTTTACCCCTATCTCAAAGGCGACTGCTACTGCCTAAGGAGAGGTTGACAACGAATCGTTTCGTCTCTGCAGCGCATAGTAGATGTATACTGCTGCTTGTCGAGTTTTTTTAGTCTGCATACCATCGATCAAGTAAGAGTAACCTATGCTTTTTGCTCGTGGCACATACTCTTCGAGATATTTTGTCCTTAGGTCTTTGAATTTATGACAGTACAGTTAAAAAAATGTTCTTCATTTTCACGAGCGTTTTTGCAAAATGGACAGCGTATTAAAATTTCATCTCTTTGTCATGTTGCATATCTTCTGTTGCTAGCAAGGTCATTTATGTTGCACCTGAATCGAATGAAGGAGCCTCTAAATTTCTTTATGTTTAGGAAATCTATATATTCTTCCGTTTCGTACTCTTGTTGCAATTCTCTGTATACCCGGAATCTTTCACTCTCCATTTTACTGTGCCATTCCTGTCGGAAACAATCTCATAATCTTTGCTTAAGGTTCTATACAAAACTTTGTTCGTTTAAGACACCTTTGTTAACCCATACAAATCCATAACCTTTATTCGCACAGTCGTCTTTCAATCAATCTTGCCAGTTTAATTCAGGGGGCACTAACATTTTGTGAGCATGAGGTAAGCCTGCTTTGGGAGCCTGTTATCCGGTAATTTAGTGAGTCTCAACAAATACTTGATCGCTTTAGTAGTGGATTTAACAAAAAGTGGGTACCTTCCCAGTTCACCATACACCATACAGTTTGGTGTTCTGCAGTCAAGATTCAAGAGTCATGCCTCTGCAGACACCATACTTCTGAGGCATGCAGTAGAGCAGGTAACACCTGTGCATCAAACATGCCATAGTATGTAGACATATTCATGGTACGAAGCTTTCACATGACCTTTAACAGATGGGCTATCTTCCTTTTTGAACTGATACTTCGAACATTCAATGCCACCGTTGCTGATAGTTTGTAGTAAACACATAGAGGAGAGAGAGAGAGAGAGAGAGAGAGAGAGAGAGAGAGAGAGAGAGAGAGAGAGAGAGAGAGAGAGAGAGAGAGAGAGAGAGAGAGAGAGAAGACAGAGAGGAGAGAGAGAGAGAAACAGACAGACAGAGACAGACAGACAGACAGACGGACAGATGGACGAACGGGCGGGCGGACGGGCGGGCGGACGGACGGGCGGGCAGGCAGGCAGGCAGGCAGGCATTCAGGCAGACAAACAAGCAGGCAGGCAGGCATTCAGGCAGACAAACAAGCAGGCAGGCAGGCAGGCAGGCAGGCACACACACACACACACACACACACACACACACACACACACACACAGAAGCAGACAGGCTGGCACATAGACGAAGGAAGGAAGGGCCTTGAAGATTTGTAGAAAATCGATAAGATCACGCTATTCTCCATGTGCTGGGCTCCACACGATAGAGTAATTCATTTGGTTGATGTTAATAGCGTGTCTATCCTTTTGTGGTGACCTGT
>JAWQFJ010004057.1:0-2500 GCA_034096865.1 Theodoxus fluviatilis
TTATCACGCGACACATATGCTTATCTAGGCAGCCTTTGCGTGGACATTTTCATCGGTCTGAGCCAGTATTTTATTATTTTAACTGTGCTATGAACGACTAAAGGGTATCTGCCTAGTTCGCCGTACAAAAAGTGATTTGGTGTTCTAATGTCAAACCCATAAACTTCTTGCATGCAAATAGATGAACCTTTCCCCCCACGTCTTGTCTTTGCAGACCCCATACTTCTGCACCGTATAATAATGATGACTGTATCTGATACTCAAAAAGTCCAAAGTATATTTTGGGGCTTGTGTTTCGGAGTGACCACATCGTTTTAATAATTTGGACAGTTTTTTGTTTGCCTTTACCAGCCGCCTCTTCCACAGAAGCACTTTGCGATAGCTTATAAGCTATAGTAGTGAAAGTACAACCAAGATATTTGTATCTATTAACTACCTATACTTTCTTCTGACTGAGATGCAATTTTTCACCTACTGCTAAGTGCCCGTCCCGTCTAAAAATCATCACTTTAGTCTTGTCATTGTTAACTTGAAGGTCAAGGGTTTTCGATACACATGCAAGAGAGTCTATTTGATTCTGCAACTCAGTTGATGTAGAGGATAGCAGAGCAACATCGTCAGCGAAGAATAAGGCCAACAGTTCGGTCGCGCCTGGTAGGCTATCATCTGGACCCCATGCTTCCCGTGCTCTCGAACATATTTAGTCACACTGTTGATATACATGAGAAAAAGAGAAGTGCTCTCTTTTGCTCCTTGTTTTACGCCAACTGGACATGAGAAGAAGTCAGAAAGCTCGTGGTTCCAACGAACACAGGACTGTACATATTAGTGAATTTTGTAGATAAACCTCCATTTGACAATATGTTCCAAAGCTTCGAACGATTGACTGAATCAAAGGCTTTCTTGTAGTCGACAAAGGCAACGCACATTTTACCTCTGCCTTGTCCGTATAAATGTTTCATAGCCATCGAATATAAAGTATAAACATTATCTAATGGCGAATGCTCTGGTCGAAATCCAGCCTGCTCTGTACAAATTTTGTTCTCCATTTCCAACCAGTTTCGAAGGCGTCTCGCTAAAATAGATGAAGACACTTTACTAATGTTGGGCAATAAGGAGATGCCCCTATAGTTGTCAGGATCTAATTTGTTTTCTTTTTTTATAAATGGATACTACGACAGACTGCAACCATTGTTTGGGATAGTACTGATTTTTGAACAGGTTATTACATAGTTTACAAAGGAATGGTATGATTTTTTCGCACGCTGCTTTAAAACACTCACCTGGGATCCCATCATGACCTGGAGACTTCCCTGGTCTAATGCTCTGGATTGCTGGTCTTATCTCAGTTATGGTAATTTGAGCATCAAGTTCGGGATGCTCTATCACCTCCTCCACCTCCTCGTATTGGTTATTGATGTTACCCTATAAACATATGTTCGAAATAGTGTTTCCATTCGCTAAGTTGAATTTCTACTGGGAGAGTTGCTGTTTTACTTACAGCACTTTTGATAATCGGTCAAAACGCTCTTGATTTATTCAAGTTATCCATCAATGATCTGCTTATGGTATTACTACAATCCTTTTTCTTTTCCCTAATGTGACTTTTATAAATTCTTCTACAACTATAATATTTTTCTTTGTCTTTAGGTGGCTCTATACCGAGTCAGAGTCTTTCTAGCTTCCTGTCTGGCTTCACGGCATTCGTGATCAAACCAGTAGACAGATTTTAGAGTGGAGTGAAATTACTTAACTTAATTTCTTTTCTCATACACTTGATACAAGAAGTTAAAGTGCTTATGAATAAGTCAAGTGATTCTTCTACATATTCTTGTCGAATACATGTCGCTGTTTCCATTTGGTCAACATACTCCTTGTCTAACATTTTCCTCGTAAATTCTTCCACTTCGGAGGGCTTTTTCGTTGATTGTTACTTTTTTGTCCGAAGGATATTTCTAACGGCATATGGTCTGATTCTATACGATTGGCAAATTTTACATCTAATTTATATTGTGAACTATAAGTAGAAACTAGGCAATAATCTATCACACTTTCTCCGTGAGGTGAAATGTAAGTATTACGTCCCTCTTGATCGCTGTTTGTTCATCCATTCAGAATACAGAGATGATGAACTCTACACAATTCCTTTAGGATAGTTCCAAACATATGCACCGTTTGGTCTTCTGATTTTCTGGGTTACTTAAAGTCATAACATGTAGCCTACATTCTGCATTATTGATTTCTTCGAGACCATCGTCTTCCTCAGGATCATTATGCAGTCACCATCGCCCCAACCTGGCGTTAAAATCTCCGCATACTACTATCATCGAGTGTAGGAAACGTTCTTCCAGCTCCATAGTAATATCTTCTAGTAGGTAGAGGTTGCAGGCTACATTCCTATCTACATAATATGGTGATTCATGTGGCGGGATGTAGACACAGATAACAATAATAGGCTTAGATCATCGTATACGAAATGCTAGCATGTTGTCATATTGCG
>JAWQFJ010004058.1:0-25208 GCA_034096865.1 Theodoxus fluviatilis
AAAAAAACACACGACAAACACCAAAATCAAAAGGCTTTCGGGCATACGCCCTTCTTCAGTTAATACAGAAACACATAAATGATGCAACACGTGACGTAAAAAACTTCAGAATGACATGACGTAGGCACTCCAGAGCTCTACCCCTCCTCTCTCTCCCTCTCTCTCTCTCCCTCTCTCTCTCTCTCTCTCTCTCTCTCTCTCTCTCTCTCTCTCTCTCTCTCTCTCTCTCCCTCCCTCCCTCCCTCTCTCTCTCCACCACCCTCATCCCCCCAAAAAATGTTCTAGCCCGAGTTCTCGGAGCCCGAGCTCTCTCAGCATCCAGTGTCCAGAGTATTCTCTCTCTCTATCTCTCTGTCTCTCTCTCTCTCTGTCTCTCTCTCTCTCTCTCTGTCTCCCTCTCTCTCTCTCTCTCTCTGTCTCTCTCTCTCTCTCTCTCTCTCTCTCTCTCTCTCTCTCTCTCTCTCTCTCTCTCTCTCTCTCTCTCTCTCCCCCTCTCTCTCTACCTCCAACTCTCTCTCTCTTTAAGTGTTCATAGTTCCATCCATCTCTCTCTCTCTCAGTCAAACACATTCAGTCCTTCAGGGTAGTTGGTTCGTAGTATTTCGTTTTCAGGCAGATCGGCAAGATCACGACATCGAATAATTCCCTTACATGAATTCAGACTTGTGTGCAGCTCGACTTTCACTGGGACATTCGCAAAGGCTGACGCCTTCAGCAGGTTCAGAGCGTGGAACTTCTTGGTCATTTCCACAAGAAGGTCACCATTCCTGAGCTTCTTCACCTGCTTAGGCTCACCAGCAATGCCCTGAATGGCCTGTGCAATGGCACGTGGGGACACTTTGCTTAAAGGGCTGTTCTGCTCAACAGAACGTACAAGTAGAAAGCGAGGCCAGCTGTCATCATTAAAGTGGGCAGGAGAGTCAGAGAGGCTCTCCGAACTGGAGGAGAACTCTCTCTGTCATTTGGAAGGATTGGTTTTTTCGTTTTGTAGTTTCCATTATGTTAAGATTAAAAATTCATCCCCGTTACTCCCCACCCACCACGGAGTCCAACAAGGGGAAACGGTCTGCGCGGATGACCAGCGCGTCGCCTTGCCAGGCCTCTGCCGGGGATATACTCATGTAATGCGAGGCACTCACTACTTCACAATACACAATTGACCCATAAGCCGCCGCCTTCGGAGTCACCAGAAGAAAACTAGTCTATACAAGTTAAGGATAGGGATGGAAGTGAGGGGAGGGGAGGGAGGGGAGGGGGGGGGGGAAGGAGGGGCCTAGTCCCTAATAGAATGGCGACACTTCAGGCAGACGCGATTAGCCGATTGGTCAGACCGAGAAGGATGATGATGGATGAATGGCGTTTTACGGCCTATCAGCCTTTGAAGGCTATGTAAGGCCACTCAGCACGAAAATCACTAGAGCAGTTTAGAGTAAACGCCATTCAAGTCACGGTGTCCCTAGTCATTTGCCTCTTACGAATCGCGTAGGGAGACGCAGTGGGTCAATTCCTACCCCGAACCCACAGGGGGGGGTGTGTGTCAGACTGGGTCCATCTGACCACCCGTCTAGGGGAAGTCCGGGCCAAAGTGGTATGTTGGGTAGACTGCTACCGCAGCAGCAGCTCCCCTCAACAACCAGGATCCCTTCCTTCCCCGACATGGGAAGCAGCGCACGGCCAACACGCTGCCCCACTAAGTAGGGGAACACGTTTGCCAGGGTCCCAGTTGGTCAAGGAGAGGAGAGTCTAAACGGAGTCAACTCTCCCTGTCTCCCTCCCCCCCCCCCCACCGCGAAGAGGTTGGGATTGGACTTTGAGGGGGCCATCAGTCCAAAAACGTGGCAATGTGAATGCCTTCTGTTCTCGTCTCCATGTCGCTTGTCATTTGTGGGGTATGCTGCAGCTTTTGTTGACTGTCGGAGGCAGAGGTGTTTTTCAGCTTAGTCATCGTTTTTAATAGGTTGTTTGTTCGTGTCGCTTACTTTTCTTTTGTCTCCATGGCACATCTCACAAGCAAGTCGTGCCGAAGACAAATCAAACTCACCTGCAGGTGAAGTCGAGAGAAAGATATGGAAATTCAGTGGTCATATGTCATTTTCAGCTTGTCCTGTAGAGCAAATCTGGATTCCTCACCGATAAGAAACATCCTCTTTGTGGTTGACGCCCACTTCTGCTTTCTCTTTGAACGTTAGGAAAAATATATTTATCTTCCCTTTAAACAACGTTCTAATTTAGATAACTCAGGGGTCTCTTGCAAAGAATTGCATTTTGCATTTTACGTCTGTGAGCTTTTTTCCCACTGTGAAGATCCAATAATTTTTTAACGCTGCTTACATGCAGACTCACCAACTTGTTTGTTAGGTAACATCTGAAGGCAGCGTCAAAAGTAAACGCTTCAAATGTTTAGATGACGGTCAGGTACGATACATAAGAGCAGGATTAATGTATAACATGTCAAGATGCCCTCACTTTTCTTTCCTGAAGTGGATCCTTGCATATAAGAGTTCTTGAAATGTCAACTCCAACACGTGCTTGCCTGTGCACAAACACAAACGAGACTTTTAATGATTAATATTTAGCACAGTCACTATCTAACAGTAATTCACTCGAAAGTCTTCCATTACGAGGTAGGTAGTCTCTGGCTTTCACCAAGAAGCTGCAGGAATCCAGTATTGAATTGCTGCGCATGTCAGTGAGAAACTGTTCTTCATGGCACAAGCTGCGACGGATCAGCACATGCAGGTTCATGTAGTGACATCCTCATTCCATCGAACTGTTCCCGAAAAAATACAACGTGTCGTACCGATGCTTCACTACTCAGTACGTAGTTTCTGCATGGACACTTGAACACTACTCCAAAAGGGAATGAGGTTTATTTTGATCTGACCCGAGTTTCGTCGCCAATCTGTACTAAAAATAATTCCCCTCGAAATCAAATGACACTGACATAGCACAGCCGAGGACTGCTGGGTACCGCGTTCTTACCCGTCCATAGAGTTGATTTAAAGTCCTAAAAGACCATTAAAAACAAATTGTTTAAGCCGCAGACCATAGCATTGGTACAATATTTCAGAGAAGCAATAAAATTCTGCACGCAGGCAACACTTTGAAAATGCACATGCAGTATAAAGACAACCTCCCGAATATGCATACAAAACCTATCAAAAGTTTGCAAACTAGCCCTTTAATCAGTAACCTCGCCCAATACACGTCCCCGTACGTTCTTATTACGCACCCAGACAATCTCAAACCGTTTCTACACGGACATCCAGATGCGAGCCGAGACCCGAAATAGAAAAGTGTGTACAAGAATTGTCGTTTGAGTGGGTGTACACCTCTGGAGAGTTCCAATGACTAAGTTAGCTATCGCTGTTATTTGCAGTTGTCTATGTCTTTCCATCAACTATCCTATGGAATACGCGTCTGTGCATATTCGAACAGAATAGTAGAGGGACTCTACTTGGGTAAATGGATTCGCGACGTTATCGAGTCAAGAGGGCCCAAACAAAGGTAAATCACGTGCTTTAATAGCAAGTTACACTGTGGGGAAAAGATAACTAAAACTTTTATATATCGAGCGTAAAAATCTGGACACGGACCTAATTTCTCGTCATCCATCCGAGAAGTTCGCTCAAGACTGATTTTTAAATCATAACGACACGCAGATTTCATTTTTAGCAACCACGAGTCTCGCTGTCACGTGAACATTAGTTTCAGTCACAGTTTGTACACATTCAAAGAGACAGCCTAGATTTGTTAAAAGTCCTGGAAATTCACAACACTGTTTTTAGCAAAGCGCCAGTCAAACGTTCTGCAGCCCAAGGTCAAGCCGATGACCCGTAGGTCCGTGCAACAGTCCTACTACATCTTGATACAAGCTCTCACTTTCTACAAAAGAAACCAAACAATGTCACGCATCCAGAATACTTGCGTAACATTCCATCACGACCAGCTTTTTCGGGACGGTGGTAGACCCGACGGATTCCTTTACGTGATGAATAACATTAGTGGAGAACACTTCCGATTTAGATTCCAACTCTTCGCAAAGCTATACGTAGCTTTGTGACTTTTGAAAGTAGCTTTTCCCGTTCAACATCTTCTGGCCATGTTTTTGCTTTACATATGAACGAGATCGGAACAAAGAGTTAATGAAAAAACAACCTATGTTCTGTGTGCAGTTTTCTCATGCTAAGAAGGATAAAAGCCTTTATTTTGTATTTGAATACCGTGCACATACATTTGGAAACATGATAAAGATAATCGTTCAATTTTCACATGTGGAACTCAAACCACGCCTCTAAGCTCATATCTATGACCTGTAAATAGCCAAAGAATTTCTTTAAGGTTACAGTTAGGCAAGCAGTTATGGGAACTGAATTCAAACGGCTGCACACGAGTAATTTTTTTCAAATGGCCAACTTTTGTGCTCTCGCACGCTACCAACCCATTTCACCATCTGTACACGGCGGTCCTAGTTTCTATCAAGCTATCAGACAGCGCATTTTTACTTAGCTTCACCCTCTGAACATGGACAGATGGCTCTCGCTGTACGTCATGGAATGGTTCTAGATGTCGACAGTCGAGACGTTGAGTCACCTTTGCAAGCCTATGCAAGTGCGAACGTCGAAGATGATAAACCTAGCATCGGAAGTCTTCTCAACAGGGAACTTATTACGAGGGCACTGGGTCACAACAAGACAGCACCAGGAACTTGTGGTGCCATGAACATGCGGACGGCAGTCTACGGTCGTTTGGGTACAGAATGCGAAGTGTCTCTCCGTGTCTCCAGCCTTACGGCACAACTAAACAGGTGGCAACCCCCTCTACGCCTAGCAATACACCCCCACACCTTGCAATGGCCACCCACAGCAATTTTGTCTAATTAATGTAGCATCACTTTTTACGACCTCCCATCCCCTCCCCCAACCCGATATTCCCCACCATTTTGTTTTCTAATCAACCCAAAATAGAAAACAAGTGTGACCTTGATAGTCATGTCAAAATGATATAACAGTTACAAAATAAAACAAATGGAGAGAAGTGCTTAATAAGATATAGAACAGATCTACGACGGCGGGAGATTCTCGAAAGCTGAAGACTCGGTTCCAAACACCGAACTGCCCACACGCACACACATGATGACGGTGAAGGTCGGAGTTCATGGAGGAGATTCAACTTAGGACTGCCTCCACTCGAGGTTGTCGTGGTCTGAAGGGAAGAGGGGCCACAGCCACTGCGGACACAGCATCATAACGGCGCCCCCTATGACGTTGGCAAAGGGTGGACTCATGGACAGGACGCTCAGTTGCCGCTTCTGTACGTTGACACCGTAGCAAGCCGTCTGGAAAGGGGTAAAGTGGTGCTTAATTCTATTCATAATAAAAGAATGAATAAAAGAATGAGCGAAAGAAAAAAAAACGAATAAATGAAAAAAAAGAATAATGAGTAATGAATGAATGAATGCATGAACGAAAGAAAGAAAGAATAAACGAAAAAGGAGTTCACGGTCTATAAGTATGTGTAGGCTCTGCAAGACCATCGACCACGAACAATCACTGGAGCTGATAAGAACAAAAGCAAGTCAATATTCGATTTTCCTCATTTGGTTTTGACGAATAGCAAATGGAGACGCGGTGGGTTCATCCTTCTCCAACCCACACCTGGAATTTTGTCATTAGCACGCAGTGGACTTGATTAGCACGCAGTGGACTTGATTAGCACGCAGTGGACTTGATTAGCACGCAGTGGACTTGATTAGCACGCAGTGGACTTGATGCTTCTCATGCAAAGGGACGTAGACTAAGAATCTTAATGACAAATTGTACTATTTTCCATAATCTTATTTTATCAAACGGAATTCACAAACTTACTTTTTAATCTACGAGTCCATCAAAACGTATTGCTTGCAAAACGAAAGGGGTGTATAGTTACTGATATTCCTTTTTACTCTGTACATTCATTACTCTCAGGATAGAATGGGTGACTAGGGAAAGACCTATGACAGCTGGGAAAGACTAGCAGAATTAAATATTGGGATTCCGGTCATCCGGACATATGAGCTCGAGACAGCAACCGCTGATGAAGGGCAGTGTAGACAGGAGAAGACAACACGGACCATGGTAGCTCAGTCGGTAGAGCATTTGGAACGCTAACCGAAAGGTCGCGGGTTCAGTCCCCGCCTGTGGCCCTACATTTTTCCTATCTGTCCCACGCAGGGTTTTGGCTCTGTATGTTAAACTGCTATACTATCTTGGTACAAGTCCGCAGCCACGACCCCCATGATGATGGACGGAGTTTTACGACCTCCCAGTCTTTGTACGCTATACAAAGCCATTGACTATTATATCACTATAGAGCTGAATGGAGTAATGGCAAGTGACGTCTCCATTTCCCCAGTGTTTCGCCTTTTGCGAAACGCAGGGAGATCCAGTGGGTCAGTTACCACTCTACTTGACAAAGGGTCTCTTCGGGTACGTCCCGGTGAAGGTAATAACACACCAGTAACCCCTTTCTTTCTACATTGATTCGACGTTGCCTGGTTCACTTGATCTATTCCTACAGATTCTGTTTCCAAAACTTGCGAGATAACTTACGGAAGGAATGAAAACGTTGAGAGCGTAAAGGAAAAAATGGTGTAGTCAACATTAATGGGATTCGCTTTGTGTGGCATTTAAAGCGATTAATGATAAACGTTTCAAGTCTGACATATGAGTTTTCACACCAGAAAAGACCACGTAAACATCAAGTGCTCTGGATGAGAAAAGTTATGGAGCAGACATTTCTAAGCCGATTTATTACACCTTTCTATCGTGTACGAAGAAGATACAAGGTTTGGAAGAAAAATGAAAATATGACAACCTTAGGTAAATGAACGGACTAACAATTCGTGGACGTTCGAGTTGACAAGAGGGATGGAAGAACAGAAAAACACTCGTACTGACAACCATACTTGTATTTAAAGTATTTACAGACTGAACAAAATTCTGGCGAACTTGAACCGTTTTGTGAAATTCAACTTTGTGAAATGAAAGACTGAATGGTGGCGAGGTCGGTTATGAAAGGCGAGTGTGTGTGAGGCGTGAATCGACTGAAATAGCGTTAGAGAAGGGTGAAAGTAGAAAAGAGTAGACGAATAAAGCCAGTTAGAGATAACCGTTATAACATTAAGCGGCAAAAGTTCGTAACTTGACATAAGTACAAGAAACAAACAACATACTTGAAAAGCAATTGGTAAATAAAGCAGACACATGAGCAGTAGATCCACTACACACAACAGAATTGACGTCCTACCTTTCTCAACGATCTTGTTTTCTTATTGCTCCCAAAGACATACAACCAGTCCAGATGACATGCCAAGTGGAAATCTTTCCTGTTGCAGAAGTGTGGAATTTGCAAGAGGTTCTCAAAACTTTTGAGGTCGCCCGTAATTGTGAATCCTAGTCTTAAAACTTCTCCGACGCTTGTGACAACATAGAGGTCATTTTTTATGAACAAGGCCCTCAACGCCCGCACTTCATAGTCACAGTCTCGTATGGGAAAGGCTTTCCTGCAGGAAGGGAGAAAAGGTTCAGAGTGAATGAAGGTACAACACATTCAACAGAGATGGGATGATCAAGTGAAATGTTCTCCTCTACAATCCGCATTCTCGTATATCCTCGACCACAACGCCGACTATCTGTCGATATGTCTTCGTGCAAATTAAATACTTCATAGCTTTTTAAATACTGAAATGCGGTTTACCCATTTTTACGTTTAACACATCACACATTTCGCTCCCGAATATATGTGAACATCCACCCAGTTATGAGACTGATCTACACTTTTGGACATTCTTAACTATGCATATGGCGGTAAGGTGAACATTTTATTTTCAAAAATGTAAAAATCAAGAAAATAAAAGGAATAGTTACAAAGTTATGAGCTACCGAAGACTGGTACCCACTTTCGCGACGTTTTGAGAAAATGCGTTTTAAAGTTTTGATATTGTGTTAGGCAACGCAATGTTGCCATCAATGTGGGATATCGGCTCCACTGGCCAACAGGACGGCTGACGATGGAAAAGTTGAAACACGATATAGACCCCATAATGATCCAAATCGACATACAGACATACCGAACCCCTCTCACTATTCGGCTGACTTTTCAAAACGAGGCAATTTTGTGTGGAGGGTCACAAATAAAATGTGCTATGTGTAGAACGCGCTCGCCCGGGCGACATTTCATAGAGCTCAAAAGCGAATTTTAATGCGACATTCATTCGACTTCACTCTAAACTCCCTTCTGAAATGTGGAAAACCGCAAACTTGAAACGTAAGACCTGCGTCCGCTACACAAATACCTACAAGATGACTTTTCCATATATGTATATATATATATATATATTTACGAGTCACTAAATGTTGACTTTCATACTTTTCTTCAGTATCCTGATGGGTTCTGCATACAGCAGCTTCTACATGTATGCCAATATGTTTCAGCATTTGCTCTCGAATTCATAACGGCTGAAGGGCGAATGCATACAGTCTACAGATTCCATCTAAATGTCGTGATCGATGTTGGTTCTAAAGGGGTAGGTTTTTATGTGGTTCCCGACAACATGACCAAGTATACATTCATGGAGATTGGATTACATAATACTGTGCAATGGGTTATATAATTATGTATGTATCTGTTCACGAATGCAGATACGGTTTTTTTTCACGTTCACATAGACTTATAGAAGTTTTGTATTTACGCTTTGTACTTTTTGCTTTATAAAATAGGTTATTTTTCGTAAACGTACCATTTTAGTCATGACATTTGTCCTGATCTTCAAGATGAAGACAAACATCTTTTAAACCTGATAACCTTATATGCGGGTTTACCATTTGAAAAAAAAAATCGTAGGCATAGGTACTCAAAAGAGTCATTTATTTACCATCATTTCCGAATTTAATTTTTTGTGCTAAAGATCAACGCTAATACGTACTTTAAGTAGGTGGTAATCTTTCGTTGACTGTCAGATTTGTTAGGTGCTCTAGAGCACGCAAAAGATCACAAATCAACTACCCAAGTTGTGCTCGTATTGTGCCCCTCTGAAGCCACGATACAGCTGTTATATCACTACAACAAAGGCCACATTTATACCTTTATCTTTCAGCAGTGGCCACTCCGTCCGTGCCGGGATTAAATCACCAATAGTCAAGCAAAGTGCATAACATTTAAAAAGGCAACTCATTTTTGAAGCATCGAACTCAGTACTATCTCATCTCTGGGTGACTGCATGGAGAATGTTTCTTTACTACAAAACAAACTGCTTTTTTGTGCTAGCTCTTGTGTCTATCTTATCAAACGCCTACACACGTCACTTACACGACTTTGGCAGCATCGAGGTCGTACACGGTCAGAATGATACTGGAGCCGTTGAGAGAGAAAATGTAGAGGAAGCCCGCCCTCGCCAAAACACACATCACCCTGTCGTAGATCTGGGGTCCCATCTGCTCCACAAAGGTGAGGATGTCGGAGTAGGCAGTGGTTCCTTGGTGGCGCTTCGGGCCAACCTCCATGTCTTTGAGGTCAAAGGTCGTGATAACGCTACCGAAGGGCGTCTGCGCAAGCTCATAGAGCTGCGTACCGTCCAGGGCTAGGAAGGTGGTCATGATGTCCAGGGCCCTGACACGAGGGTGGTTCTGGCGTTTCCAGGGCAAGGTGTCTATACGCGTGGAGCCCAAGTCGATTCCCTGCTTCCTCATGTGGTACTTCCAGCTAGGACTGCTCAGGAACTTGGGCGTCCACACCAGGACGTCGGTCTCCCCGTGCCAGCGCAGGCTGCACAAGGTCAGACGCCGGATGGAGGAGTTCGGGCGCCACTCGGTGTAAATAATGAAGTGCTCCATAGTCACGATGTTGGAAGAAGACTTGAGCTTTTCGGGGTAGACCCCAATGGTGAGATGCCAGTCGTGATTGGAGAGCGGCAGGGTCAGAATTCTCAGGGCGTTTTTTGACAGCCGCTCCTCCCACGGCCTGATGCAAGGCTCGGGGTGGGAAATGATGACTAAGTTTGGGTGAAGGATTTCGGGGTCGCTGTGGAGAGGAACGAAGCTGGAAATCTCCGAATCCTCGTCTTGACGCTGTTCGACCTCCTTGATTTTGAGTGGGGCGACTGGGGAGTGGCTGAGGCAACTGTGGTGAAATAGCCGTGCCATGTCCAGCAAGGCCGTGTGGTTCGGACACGGCTTGGACTCCTCCCCTGTCTTGTAGAGAAAGCTTCCTGGCTCCAGTCTGTACTGGGTCAGGACGTGGCCGCAGTGGGCGAGCAGTCGCCAAACCCGCAAGTGGTCTCCTTCTGCCACCCACGTGTTGACCTTGCAGAGAAACTGTTGCAAGAAGTATTTGGACACGATCTCGAGCATCTCCCCCGACCGGACGAACCGCTCCACGTCAGCGCGTCTGACGGTGCGAATGTCGTGCAACAGGGGCTTGACGTCCAGCAGCGAGTAGCGCCGCGAGATGGCGTGGATCAGCACGCGCCTGGTGACGTAGACGCTCTCGAGGAAGTGCTCAGATCGCTGCCACCAAGTGGACACGTGCTCAAAACTCTCAGGACGCAGGACCTCTCGTATGCAGGTGTCTCTCAGGTCTGGTAGTCTCAGACACACCGAGGCGTTGATGAGCTCCACGACGTCCGAGCTCACTCCGACCCATGGGTAGCCATGGAGCAGGCCTTGGACGTCCAACATGCTCATCTGGCTGATGGCCCAGGTCGTGGGCAACGGAGTCACATTGGTCGGCCCCCATTCGCGCTCGGCGATGAGTTTGTAGAAGGCTGGGTAGTGAAACTGGCATAGCCTGAAGATGGATCCGTCCACGGCGACGCAGAAGACCTGTCCGCCGCACATATGAGGGTTGAGCTCCTCCCCACACACGATCCCCAGGTAGGGACCCAGTGTGGGGTCGGGGTCAACCAGGGAGCACTCTTTCTCTGGTACTTTGCATTGCGGCGGGATCATCACTAGGCGCCAGACGAGCTCTCCCAGGTGTCCTGTAGTGAAAGGAAGGAGGAGAGAGTGAGTGATAGAGATGGAGTGATAGTGATTGAGAGAGTGATAAAAGTGATTGCTAAAAGTGGTTAAGACTGATAACAGTGATTAAGAGTGATTGAGGGATAGTGAGAGTGTTAGAATGATAGCGATTTTAGAATAATAGTGAGTGGGTGAGTGGGTGAGTTGTTGTTGTTGTTGTTGTTGTTGTTGTTGCGTACCTGGGCTAAACACTCCCAGGATCACCCAAGTGGGTGAGATTATTGCGTGTGTGACTGTTTTAGAACACCCCGCCATATAGGCAGTGAGTGGGTGAGTGAATGAGATAACAAGTGGGTGAGTGCGTGAGGTATAAAATGATAGAGGGTGAGTGAATGGGTGATAGTGAGAGAATCACTGAGTGAGTGATAGTGATAGCGAGTCGTACTGATAGTCATACAGAGAGTAAGAGCGTGAGATAAAGTGATAGTGCAACAGTGTAACAATGACAGTGACACAGTGACAGTGCGACAGACAGTGAGAGCGACAGACAGCGACAGAGCGACAGACAGTGACAGAGCGACAGGCAGTGACAGCGACAGGCAGTGACAGAGCGATATACAGTGACAGAGCGACAATGAGTGTGACAGTGACAGATTGATAGACAATGACACCGTGTGACAGACAGACATCGTGTGACAGACAGTGACATCGTGTGACAGTGACACCGTGTGACAGACACCATGTGACTGACTGACACCGTGTGACAGAAACCGCGAGACAGTGACACCGTATGACTGACACCGTGTGACTGACACCGTGTGACAGTGACACCGTGTGACAGTGACACCGTGTGACAGTGACACCGTGTGACAGTGACACCGTGTGACAGTGACAAATACATTGACAGAGACTGACAGAGAGAGAGAGAGACAGAGAGACACAAAGACAGACAAAGAGACAGACAGTGACAGTGACATACAGTGACAGAAACAGTTACAGAGCGACAGTGAGCGAGCCACAGTGACTGGCTGGCTGACTGAATAGATAAGAGGGTTAACAGTGGAACGCGTGAATGCGTTTGATAAATCTTTAGAACATGGATCGATAAACGGTTGGTGAATGGATGCGCGAATAGATTAATAATATACGTACAGGGACTATAAATGTGCGGAAGGAGAAAAACCCCGAAATAAATGACGAAAGGAGTTCAAGTAGTAAATGAGCAAGGGAGTGAGCAAGTATACAACTTGGCGACATGGACGGATAGATGAATAGTTTAAAAAAACGAACAATAGCACAGGCGAACAACCGAAACAAAAGAACTGGTTAATGATGAGCGACCAGGCAATATAGCCTCGGGTTATTGAATGAATGGATAATGAATGGATAAATGAATGAATGGTTAAATGAATAAATGAATGATTGGTTAAATGAATGATGAATGAATGAATGAATGAATGAATGAATGAATGAATGAATGAATGAATGAATGAATGAATGAATGAATGAATGAATGAATGAATGAATGGACGAACGAAGCAGCCATTGCAAGCTATTCAAGGCTGGTTCGAGTTAGAGCAAGTCTATTTTCCTCTTATTCGCCTTTTACGTATCGCGTAGGAAGACGCGGTGAATCTTCTTAACCCCAGAATGAATGAATGAATGAATGAATGAATGAATGAATGAATGAATGAATGAATGAATGAATGAATGAATGAATGAATGAATGAATGAATGAATTTTTAGAGTTAATCAGCCATTTTAGACTGAGGCCGTTGATCATGAAACCTCCCACCTCCACCCTCCGCCTCCTCTTCACTCCTCCATCTCCTCCTCCGTATGCCTCTTCCGCTACTGCTGCTCTTTAAAGAGATGATCCCAGCTTCTTTTGGCCACCCTGCTCTCTGTCTGGGGTCAGAACACAAGCCTAGAGATATTTCTCCTCGTACGATTCTTAAAAGTTGAACTGCGAGGGAAATGGAGTCGATTTGCTCATCCTCCTGAACTTTTTTAAAGGTAAGAATAGACCCACCGCGGATTGGGGGTGAGAACAGACCCACCGTGGATTGGGGGTGAGAACAGACCCATCATGGATTGGGGGTGAGAACAGACCCACCGTGGATTGGGGGTGAGAACAGACCCACCGTGGATTGGGGGTGAGAACAGACCCACCGTGGATTGGGGGTGAGAACAGACCCATCATGGATTGGGGGTGAGAACAGACCCATCATGGATTGGGGGTGAGAACAGACCCATCATGGATTGGGGGTGAGAACAGACCCACCGTGGATTGGGGGTGAGAACAGACCCACCGTGGATTGGGGGTGAGAACAGACCCACCGTGGATTGGGGGTGAGAACAGACCCACCGTGGATTGGGGGTGAGAACAGACCCACCGTGGATTGGGGGTGAGAACAGACCCACCGTGGATTGGGGGTGAGAACAGACCCACCGTGGATTGGGGGTGAGAACAGACCCACCGTGGATTGGGGTGAGAACAGACCCATCATGGATTGTGGGGAGAATAGACCCCCCATGGATTGGGGGAGAATAGACCCCCCATGGATTGGGGGGAGAACAGACCCACCGCGTCTCCCTACGCGACTCAGAGGCGAATGATCAGAGAGACTGACTTGTTTTGCTCCAAGCAGCTCTAGTGATGTTCGTGATCAATGGTCTTACAGAGCCTACAATGGGTGATAAGCCTTAAAACTCCACTTGTTCGTTCATTCGCGCGCGCACACACACGCGCACACATGCGCGCACACGCGCACACACGCGCACACACACGTGCACGCACGCAAGCACGCGCACGCACGCACGCACACACACGCAGACACACTCGCGCGCACACAAAACACACACTCGCGCACACGCATGCAGACGCATGCACAGATACACACGTACATGATATCAACAAAAGCTCATTTTATACACACATGCACACGATACAAACACGCACGTATTAGGCCTACGCACGCACATGGTGCACGCATGCACTCATACGCGCACACATTCACGCACGTGCAAAGATAATATCTCCACTGTCGCACATCTCACCATACCGGTATGCATACAAGCTGTCAGGCATGAACCCAGTTGCGAGCTTGCAGGTTCATAACACGAAAATCACGAGCTGGTTTGAGTGGCACATCAAATCTCGCTTTCCATTGTCACTCGCCTGGTGAGAATCGCGTAGGGAGATGCAGTAGGTCTTCTCTTACCCCCAACCCACAGGGGGATGGATGGATGGATGGATGGACGGATGGATGGATGGATGGATGAATGGTGTTTTACGGCCTATCAGTCTTTGTAGGCTATGTAAGGCCAGTAAGCGTGAACATCACTAGAACAGTTTAGAGTACACGCAAATAAAGTCAATGTGTCCCTAGTTATTAGCCTCTTACGAATCGCGTAGGGAGACGCGGTGGGTCAATTCTTACCCCCAACCCACAAGGGACCCAAAGGGGTCCCGACAGAGAGAGGCAAAGGCGGTGTAAACACCTGGGAAATAACACATGGTTATAAAACTTTCATACATAATATTCTTGGCAGACATTTACGCACACAATTGCATGCGCACACACTCAACCTGATAGATTTCGCGATTTATGCCTGTATATTTTGAAGACTCGTCGCACATGCAGACGCCAACGCGCACGCATGCACAGTGCACGCGAATGGACGACTGTAAAATATGCTCGGAAGCACGTCTGCACACATGAACACGCTATGACGCGTTTGAGCAAACATGCATTGATGCAATTGTGCACGGGACTCAACACACACATGAACTATACATGCTCGAAGCGCCTCGTTGTGGAAATCTCGACCGAATGTAAAGCAAAGCAAAACATGCTGCATGCCAAACACAGGAGCAAATCTGTGGACGTGCAAACGTGGAAGCGACAAACGAAAAGCACACGTCTTTCTTACCTATGTGCCAGCTCTGCTTGTTGAATAAAACCGGTATAAATGGTTTCAAACCACTTTCGTGGGAGAGAACGTTGTCGGTTGTCTCAAAACATCGTCACACCATCTCTGACGTGACTAAGTCAAGTTGCGCGCGTCTCCCATCTATCTGCACTGCATGTTTGCTGCAGACTCCACGCGGAAATCGTGCTAGAATGTTATCGTCTCTCTGCCACTCGCGAACGCGCTCAAGTCACGTTCAGTATTATTTTTGTGTGCGAGTGTGACGTATGTAACATGGCGGCCAACGTGCCACCTTTGCACGTATAACTACGTATGCACGACCTTTTAATGCGATTAGATCCTAATTGAACGACGAATGAAGTCCTGTTTGTTACTGCTCTGGCGAGGAAAAGCCACGTTTGGTTCTATGAACGTTAATGTGTCCCATTGTAAGTAAAAATGATTCGCCAATCTGCGATGACTATGCGAAAAGGGATGAAAGGGCCATGTGATTGATTTCCGTACGTCCCCATCTCCATTGGGGGGAAATGCAGCTGAATGATGACACCAAGTGCAAGTTTAAGCGTCCTAAGGTTTCATAAAATATCAATGTCCAGGCTATGAAAGAATCAGTCAATGATATCCATCAACTTGTCAACATGCAAAGAGGCACAGCAGCAACCACAGTGTCCACGACGACAACGACGGCAACAATAAGACCAATGACAACAACAACAAAGAAAAGAAAACAACAACAGCAACATTGACAACGATGGCCATAGTGACAATGAAGACGACAGCGGCGGCAACGATGACAACAATGACGACGACGACAGCAACACAAACAACACAACAAGAACAACAATAACAACAAAACCGGAAAAAGGAATACTTAGCTTCATTCCAGGATATCTACATTCTAGGATAGCTACATCCCATGATATATACATCCCAGGTTAGCTATCTCCCAGAATAGATATATCCCAGGATGGCTAAATCTCAGGATAGCTAAAACCCAGGATAGCTATGTCCCAGGATAACTATATCCCAAAGACGTTGTAACAACACAATCAACAATTCATGCTACGACTTCAGCAGTGGTAACAACATCAACGACAGCAACAACAACAGTGGAAAGCGCAGTAGCAGCAGTAACACCAACAACAAAGTCAAGCTGAACACAAGTTATGAAGTAACGAATGTCCTCATTGCATTCGGCGATAGTGAGGCAACCCTCGCAAGAACAGCAACTGCGCACCTCGACCAGAACGTGTTTAACGTAGTCAGAGTTGTCTTCCCCTGACTGCCTGGCCTCCCGAGAGAAGCTGTTTTCTGAAGACCTGGCCTGTTTGCTTCTGGATTCTCGCGGAGCTATGGCCCGCTTCTGTGTGACTAGAGTTGATCCCTCACTTCCTCCCTCAAAATATGCCGTCTGTTTCTCTCGGTGGCCGAGCCAGAGGCTTCCTTGCGCTTGTTTTCTGCATACATGCCCACCGAGTTTTCTCCTCCTGACACCTGTGCATTTCTCCAGTATATGTCGAGAGGTTATGTTTTTCTCCACTTAAATTGTGAGAAGAGAACAAGTGAGCGCTTTTGAGACGAGCAACATAGGAAGACCATAACATGCGAAGTGCGGCAATGTCGTTGAAGAACGCTATCGAATGTCGAACTTTCCAGATAAAAGCAGTCCAACTCTTCAGGAAGTAAGAAAAAATCGCGCTGACCCCCGACCTGGGCTCGAACGAAGGACTAGTGGGAAGGCGGCTACTGCCCGCAACATTTCAGTCAGACGTGAAGCTTGCCCGTGGCTGAGAGTGAAGAAAGCGCCCTGGGATGACGATGGTGGCGAGATTACCCACGATACGAGGACGATGGCTGAAGATCCTTCTCACTGTGACTGCAATAGTTCTTCTGTGGGCATTATGGAGGAGCGCATCACGTTTCTTGGCTAATTTCAGCCTGCGGTGAGTTCTCGCAAGTGACTGTTCACAGGATGTGGTTTTATGGTTGACTGCCATTCGGGAAAATTGCCTGCGAAACTGTTTAATATCATTTTTCTGCTTTTGATGTCTCGAAATGTGCTTCCATTCGTAGTGAGGTAAAATTGTTGTGTAGACAACTATGGCACGAACATGCGAGGCGTCTGGAACACCAAATGCAAATCTTCGAACAAAAGGAACGTAATTAAAGAAAAGTTGTGTTGAAATAGGTTGTCATGGGATTTATACACCGTCTGTGTTGCACGATTTGGTATCCGATGCAGCAGCGATACTGTTTGTACCCCCACTTCCCTGATGTGTCCATCGAAAAAATACAGTAATCTTCTCATAATCATGCCTGTACTACGTAGTGAGATTTGAAATCTGTTTTTGCCGATGTCCTTATTCTGATCATGTTTTCCTGTCCCCGCTGAAAATGCCTTACACTTTGGACGTCTCAAAATGAAAACGTTTGCTCGAAGTAAGTAATGTTTTCTATCAGTTGTGCATCATGTTGAACATCTCTTCAGGTCCCACACAAGGGAGAGAATGTTGTTATGTGTGCCGGCGCCCCCACCAGGCTACATCAAGCATGAGAGGTACGTGTATTCTCGCACAAGTACAGATTGCCGATAAACCATCTACATTTAACCCAGACACGACATCGTATGTTTGTATACACGCACGTATGAACACACGCACACACACAAATACACGCGCGCACGAACGCACAGATGCACAAACGCACGCACACACACGTACACACACGCGCGCACACATACACATACATGCACACACACACACACACACACACACACACACACACACACACACACACACACACACACACACATCAAATCCTATATTTTCTGTTTCGTGGAAGGATAAACTTAAAACATGCCAGTTTGCTGTTCAGTTTAAGCGCAGTCACCACTCAACACTCCATCCAGGCTTTTACTGTAGAAACAATAAGCGAAGGAATCTTTTATTAATTCTATCTCCGACTGCATCTTAATTTGTCATGTATACTTTTACTGGTTTAGTTCGGCTGAGCCTCTCTATTTCGCTTGACGATGATTTCCCTGTTGTTGTTGTTGTTGTTGTTGTTATTGTTGTTGTTGTTGTTTTAATATTATTCTGGGGAAGTAAATACACAAAAAACGGAAGTGTCTTTTACATGGTCACGTCGACGTCGTCGTCGTCATCACCATCCCAATCATCATCACCATCATCAACATCATCATCAGCAGCAGCAGCAGCAGCAGCATCATCATCACTACATACATTTTTCCCCTTTAAAACTATATTTCAGTTTCTTCTTTTCAAAAACAGGGTACCATGTTTCCACGATTAATAAGAATTAAAAATGTTCCAAAACGGGAGTTGTTCTTTTATTGCCTCTAATATGCGTGAATAAGCAATTGATCGAGCCGATGAGGTCGAGAAGAAAATTGCAGGAAAGCGGCACCCAAAATACGCCTCTATGTTGACACATACGCACTCGGGAGGCATATGCATAAACGTTTTTATCTAACGATTCATCACCCATATGTGTTGCTCAAATCCATGTACACATTATCCTCTGATCATCGGGCTACAATAAATCCTATATCGCCAGAAGAACACACAGTTCAAAGTTAGTCACACATTCACACAACCAAATGGTTATATACTCAGCTATTAAGCAAGATGACCATAGGATGTGATAATTGGGCAACTTTGGAAGAAAACGGAACACCGCCATATTAGAGAGCTGGTTGTTTGTGTGTTAATTTGCAGGGAGTGGTCTGACGACGAACCATGGAGAGAAAGAGAAATGAAAAACCTTGCCCAGTCGGTCCAGGAAGAGCTGCATAATCTACAGGTATCTACACACACCTGTTACGTTGCTACCTGTAATGGTCTGAATACTCTGCTTTCATTCGCACACTCAGTGAAAGAGACATTCGTTAATGCTAACGAACTCAAACAATTCAGCGACGGGGAATAATCCACATGTGGTCCTTCTCTCGGTTCCGGAAGTGTTCAGATAGTTTGATTTTATTCGGTGCGAAGACAAAGAGAGTGCCCATTATTAATGACATGGTGCAGCTATACGTGTGTCTGAATTCTTTCCGGAGATTGTACACGTAACTGTGTTTTCTTGCATTATATGAGATAAAGTCAGATACAAAGCTAATATTGTCTGTGAAATTCTGATAGTCATAATTGTCAAGGTGCATCACAAAATGTATGTAAAGCGAGAAATACATTTCGTGGAGTCTGTGAAGTATTCGTTTTGCTTCACGTGAAGTTTTTGTTTAATGTTGAGTGTGGACGCAGGAAGTCATATGTATATGTACGCTCTGGCATGAACACACAGTGTCTTACGATTACTTCGATCTCAGCGCACAAGCGAAATTTTGAAATCTGTAATGATCATTAAGCTGTATCTTCACGCTAGGTGCTGAACTCATGTTGTCTCCGTTCACTCAGGTATAAAACCGTCCACAACTGTAAACATTTGATTTCTATGGGAAAACAGCAAGACAGTCGTAGTGCTGTCATAAAACGAGCAAATTCTAGATGGAGATACAGAAGACTTTCACACCAGCTCTGAAAGTTTTGATAAGGAGTCTGTTGCTAAGGTGCCGGGCCATTCTGAATAAGCCCCTATTTTCTTTGGCAGAACCCACCCAACTGCAGCTCTGCAAGAGTCCTGTTGTGCAGCTTTGACCAGCCTTGTGGCATGGGCTGCAAGCTACACCACGTGGTCCACTGTTTCGCCCTGGCCTACGCCTCCAGACGAGTGCTGCTCATGGTGGAGAGTGGTCTCCCTTACCAGAATGCCAGCTGGTGGGGAACACACTTCCTCCCTCTATCCAACACGTGTGACTTTTCACACTTTCTAGGGGCCAAGGACGTGGAATGGACAGGTGAGGCAGCTGCTCGGAACTCTGTGCAATTATTGGATGACACGTTCCCCCACCCCAGCCCTACCCCCAATCACTCTTGCTTCAATGACATCCTAACAGTAAGCATCGGATCTTTGCTGCCGAATGCCATAGTCCTATCCCATCGATAGCGCCTGCTGTAACTCATGTAAATTTTGAGTCCAATGGAGAAATGACATTCCAGACACATCGTTTTGCATTTGAAGGCCGAAGTTGGTCTGTCCGCCAGGGGCTGGACCTTCCTCCGGTTGCCCATGCCCTCTGTCCACTCCGTCAGCTTCCTCTCATGCCGGAAGAGACTCCTCTGCACATCTTGTTTCCAAGTGCACCTGTTTGAAGGAGTTGTCCCCTATGTGTCCACGTTGATCCCAAATGCCTTAAGGTCGCGCTTGCAGAAGAACAAGATGGTCGAGCTATGTCGACAGACCCTCCTTAAATTCCGCCATATGAATGAAGTGACTTTGTGTGCCCGGAAATGCTTGAGTAGTACATGCACTGATTGTTTGCAGGAAAATTCATTAACAAATAACATTACCGACAACTTAGCTCTATGCTGAGAAACATGCAATGCGATTATTACACTCATGCTGTGTGACTATTTCTTGCTCTAATTCTGTTCATTCAGAAGCGACAGCACTGGGTCCAGTAACCATGGTGACAGTGCCCGTCGCAGACAACACCAAGTGGCTTCCCACGCTGTACCCTGTGGCAGTACCGCGCCACCTGTCGGAGAGACTGTTTCGCCTGCACTGCGCCCCCCACGTGTGGTGGGTGGGACAGCTGCTCGCCTTCCTCACACGTCCCACCCCCAAACTCCAGGCCAGCCTGGAGAGAACGCGAGCAGAGATAGGCTTCCGAAAACCCATCGTGGGGTAAGTTGATGGGAAATGGCAGGAAATGTTACACAGAAAAGGCATTGATTAAAAGGTATATAGGTAGTGGTCTTTATTGGGCGACTTATCACTCCTGTTCGGGTCTCAAACAACTTTTCACCTTATCCCGACAGGTGGGCCACTCGATCGATCCTGTACTGACACTTGACGATGGAGAGTAGCAGTCAAGCCATCCCTAGCAAGGACTGAACCATGGCACCGTACTGCCTCGCACAGCCGCCAACAGTTGAACGACTAACTGCTGATAAACACGCCATATTTAAGATCAGGGTTTGGCGTGTAGGTGCCGTGGTTTAATCCCTGCTCGGATAACTTGATTGCTACTTTCCATCATTACGATCTGAAACGTATCCGCGTCCTCTAAAAAAAACCGGAGCATGAACACAACTTAAAAAAAAAATTCCTTAACAAGTATAACGACACTTGACAGACACAGTTACAGACAGATGGAACGCATACTCTAAGTCACCAGCACAATTCTCACTCCCCGGGTGAGTTTTCAAACTCTATGCTGGCTTTGTGGCCAGATCAAGGGTTAATGGCACTACTGTGCGCCATCGGTGCCTTCCAAGGTACCTGGTTTTACTCTTGTGTGGAGAGAGAAAAACAATGAAGGTAAAGATGTAACTGTCTCGGCACAGAGTGAGCCGACTGAGAGGTTTATTTGGGCTAATACTGTAATAGAATCCTAACCATTTTTTTTGTTTTTAGAAAATTGGGCCAATAAAAGTAATCTTTTAAAAGTATTACATTTTGATTTACATATGACATCGGCAGCGGATCGATTCTAGAGGGGTAAGAGAGTCACCAGAAGATCCTAAGAGAAATTGCACCTGGTTGACTCCAACTGATGCTACAGGGCTGTCTCTCAAATCACTAGTGCGAACTATGACCCGTTTCTTGGTGTTTGGTCACATATGCTGAATGTAAGTGTTTGTGTTGAAGCACTCGTTATCGTAAGAAATGTTTACTTTCACTTTCCACTTAATTAATGGACAGTTAAAGGGGGCTTGTGATCGTTAGGGTGCCCTTGAATGTTCGAAGTTTATTTTACTTCTTTTCTCGTCAGATTCCTATAAGTGCGCACAAGACAGTTGGTTATGACGGAATTTCTCGATTGATGAAATAGACATGGTGGTGCTGTCTACTCAAACCTATGTCATTTTCCGAAGAAAACGGAAGTCTTTGATTTTCTACCTTTTGAATGACAAACGGTATGCTGTTTCAACAGGGTTCACGTGAGGCGTACGGACAAAAATGTGGAGGCGAAGTTTTTCCCGCTGTCCCATTACGCGCATCGCGTGGAGGACTTCTTCAGACATCGCAACGCAACGAACGACTCACTTCCCGTTTTCCTGGCCAGTGATGACCCCGTTGTCGTGGAGAATGCGACCTCCAGGTCAGGCAGATTTATAGAACCCCAGAAGCAAAGTTCGTTGCTTTCGATTATTACATCCTTATTTTCCGTATGTACGTGCAGTTTATCCATGGAGGCAGTTACGACAGTAATTGGCGTTTTAGGAATGGGCAAGGCATCTCTCTCTTTATCTCTGTCTCTTTATCTCTGTCTCTCTCTCTCTCTCTCTCTCTCTCTCTCTTCTCTCTCTTCTCTCTCTCTCTCTCTTCTCTCTCTCTCTTCTCTCTCTCTTTCTCTCTTTCTCTCTTTCATTTTCTCTCTCATTTTCTCTTTCATTCTTTCTCTTTCTCTGTCTTCCTCTCTCTCTCTCTCTTTGTCTCTCTCTTTCATTCTCTCTCTTAGTTTCTCTCTCTCTTTGTCTCTCTCTCTCTTTGTCTCTCTCTTCCACCCTCACCCCACCCCACCCTCACTCTCTGTAACTGTTTCTTTGTGTGTTCTTACCTGGTTCAGCCATATCAAAGAAAGAACTGTTGCACTGGTGCGTGAGATTTATTCATTGTGAATTACACCAAAGATTTCAGGTGAATCTGCGCAACGCAACAGCTGAGACATTATTTTTTACAAAGTTGCGGACCTTTTTTTGAAAGCAAGTGAGTAAGTGACAGACAGACAGACAGACAGAGAGAGAGAGAGAGGTGAGACTGAGCACAAGAGAGATGAGAGAGAGAAAGAGAGAGACAAAGAGAGAGAGAAAGAGAAAGAGAAAGAGAGGGAGGCGGAGAGCAGAGAGAGAGAGAAGAGAGGGAGAGAGGCGAGAGAGGAGAGGGGAGAGGGAGGAGGGAGGGAGGGAGGGAGGGAGGGAGGGAGGGAGGGGGGAGGGAGGGAGGGAGGGAGAGAGAGAGAGGAGACGAGAGAGAGAAGAAGAGAGAGAAGCGAGAAGAAAGAGAGAAGAGAGGAGAAAGAGGGAGGGGGAGGGAGGAAGAGGGAGGGAGGGAGGAGAGAGAGGGAGGGACAGGGAGGGAGGGAGGGAGGGAGGAGGGAGGGAGGGAGGCGGGAGGGAGGGAGGGAGGGAGGGCGAGAGAGGGAGGGAGGGAGGGAGGGAGGGAGTGAGAGAAGGTCTGAGAGACAGAGAGAGATAGGGGGGAGAAACGGAGATAGATAGAGGGAGAGAGATAGAGAGAGAGAGAGAGACAGACAGACAGACAGACAGAGAGAGAGACAGAGAAGAGACAGAGAAAGACGTACAGAGACTGTGAGAGAGAGACGGAGAGAGACAATAACAGAGAGACAAAAACAGAGAGAGAGAGAGAGAGAAAGAGAGAGAAGAGAGAGAGAGAGAGAGAGAGAGAGAGAGAGGGGGTGGGTAGGGGAGGCGGAGTGACAAAAAACAAAGGGAGAGAAGAGAGAGAGACGAGTCTGAGAGAGAGAGAGAGAGAGATAGCGAGAGGAGAGAGAGAGAGAGAGAGATAGAGGGTTGGGGGTAGGGGAGCGGAGGACATAAAACAAAGGGAGAGAGAGAGAGAAAGTGGGTTAGGGGGTAGGGGGCGGAGGATAAAACAAGGAGAGAGAGAGAGAGAGAGAAGAGAGAAGAGAGAGAGAGAGAGAGAGAGAGAGAGAGAGATAGAGGGTTGGGGGTAGGGGGGCGGAGGACATAAAACAAAGGGAGAGAGAGAGAGAGAGAGAGAGAGAGAGAGAGAGAGAGAGAGAGAGAGAGAGAGAGAGAGAGAGAAAGTGGGTTAGGGGGTATGGGGCGGAGGATAAAACAAGGAGAGAGAGAGAGAGAGAGAGAGAGAGAGAGAGAGAGAGGCAGGCAGGCAGACAGACAGACAGACAGAGACAGAGAAAGAGATAGAGACAGAGTGAGAGAGATAGAGACACACATACACACAGACAGACAGACACAGACAGACACACAGACACACAGACAGACACACAGACACACGGACGGACGACAGACGGACGGACGAACGGACTGTCGGACGACGGACGGAGGGACGGACAGACTGACGGACTGACGGACGGACATGCGGACGGACGGACGGACGGGCAGATGGACAAACGGACAGGCGGGCAGGCAAGCAGGCAGGCAGGCAGACAAGGAGACACAGGCACAAAGGCACACGAACGACGAAAAAGAACTCGTGTTGTAGACGACAACAAAGACTGTTGTGAAGTCATGGACAAGCTATATGGCCACTGTGATGCACTCTACAGGTTCAGGCGGTTCAGATGGAAGTTCCAGGCGTCTGCCACCAAGCTTGCTGACCCCAAACTCCGTTACAGCAGTCAATCCTTGGAGGCCGCCATCTTGGATTTGCTGCTGCTCGCCGACTGTGATTACATCGTCTGCACGCTAACTTCCAATGTGAGGTCCAGTGTCGGGTTTTTCCCGTAGTAAGGCAGAGCCTACTCTGCCTGAAAGTCTTTGATGCCTGACCGTGGCACTCCAGAATGCAAACCATGGATTCTTTTCTCTCTTTTTTAAAATTCAAAATAATTTTTAACACTTTAGGCTGAAATCTGAGGCGAGATATTGACATAATGGAAAAGGGCATTTGAATCATCCTGAAAACATCAGTAACTACTACTACAGTACTAGTCCATTGCTACGTTTACATATACATGTATGTCATTCCGTAAGGCAATTGCACATCACTACGTTATTAACATTACCGTCTTTCCACTGTTATCATTTAGTGTTTCCGTCCCTGTGTGTCAGTAACTCTCTGTCTCTCTCTGATTGTGTCTTTGTCTTTCTGTGTAATGATAATTATACGCTGATGATGATCGTAATTCAATGAATTTTACCCATTCAAATTTTGTTTGGGGACTTATACCCATGGTCGCTGCAGAGCAGCACACACACACACACACACACACACACACACACACACACACACACACACACACAGAGAGAGAGAGAGAGAGAGAGAGAGAGAACTGAACTGAACTGGTTTATTGCCCATATGAGCTTGTGATTTAGCACACACATGTACAAAAGAAAAGGGAAAAAATGAGAAAAATGAGAAAATAATAAACCCCGAAGTACAAGCGTTGACAGAATACATGTGCATATGTCTAACATGGTCCTTTTGGGCTGATTGTACGTGATTTTGTTGCGAAATGAAGTACAT
>JAWQFJ010004059.1:0-5000 GCA_034096865.1 Theodoxus fluviatilis
TTCCCTTGACACACACAGTGAATGTAGGATACAACTGAAGCAATATCTACTGCTCTGATGAATCTGTCTCATTCTCGTGTTGATGGTGTACTGATTTATCTTTTTCCAGAACATCAGGCGACAGGGAAGCAGTCAAAACGGCCAGAACGCGGTTACAAACACATCAAGGCGCTCAGATGAGAAATGTCACAGACACCTTTTCATTACTGCCTCTTTCCACCATCTCAGACTAAGACTGCCTAAACGCAGATCGTAAGCTCCTGATCATTGGGCCTCGGTAACTGGCGTCCCAGCACCGTCTCACCCCCCTTGTAAACATCTCCCAAGCTGTGAATGACCACAGCTAATTTATCACTCGCACTGTTCCCCTCACAGCATTGCAGTAACTTCCCTCAACGAGAAGTGTTTAAGTGACCAGTCAGCACGCAGTTTGCGCGCGTTATTCCTCTTTCCTTCATTCCGACTTATCTCCATGTTGGCAGACGCTTCAGCGTTGCTGGACTCCGTCCTGGTCAGTCGGTGGAGAAGAGCGCTGACCTGCACTCCCGCTTTCTGCTTACTAAGGAGCAGCTTCGTGTCCGAGACAGCCAGGCCGAGCTGCTTCACATCAGCGGCCCACCTGGCTCCGGCAAGACGCTGCTGCTGGCAGAGCGAGCCAGGCGCTGGCTCAGAGAAAGGCGCCCGCTTGCTCTGGCGGTGAAATGGCATGCGCAAGACATCCTGCTGAACCATCTGGTCCGGGATGTGCTGGGAGAGAAGGCAGGAGAAGCCAGAGTCTTCCTATACAGGGACCTCGAAAATCTGCTGAGAGGACTGAGGAATGCTTCTACTGAAAACCCTGTTTCAGTCATTCTGGATGAAGCCGAATCACCTGCCTCTGAGTATTCGAGTCTCTTAAAATATGTAAGATCAGGCCACGTAGTTGGGCTGTGGACTGCTGAAACTAAACCTCTGCCAAACGATGCGAGGAGAGAACATTTGAGTTCGGGGGGAAGCGCGATTGAGCTAGGTTTTAGTCTCCGTTGTCCTCCCAGCATCATTGACTGGACCAACAGCGTGAAGCCTGCGAAAGAGCCGCCACTGCTACATCCTCCTGTACCCATCACGCGGGAGCTGGGGGTAGAGGTGGAGTTTATCTCCCACCAAGACCATCCCGACTCCTTTCACCAGCGCTGGGATACGTGTCCTAAATGCAGAGAAGGCATCCTAGCCTTCTTCTCTGGCCTGGGCCTCCTTGGGGGTGACGTCAAATCTGCATTGTCCTGGAGAGATGTCATTGTTATCACCACCACATTGGTGGAGAGTGACAGAAGGCGTATAGCTGAATGTTTGCGAGACATGGGACTGCCAGCAGTGGCAGAGAAAGAGGTCCGGTATAACTTCAATGACGTTCTTTTGCCTGGTGTGAAGCCCGAGACACCAGAAGAGGCTGACGCTAACAGGTCAAGGTCCCTTGTCTTGTCTGGGCACGACAGAGATGGCAAGCCTGCTCTTCACGTGGTTTGGTGTGAAGACTTCCGTGGCCTGGAGCGGAAAGTGGTGGTGCTGTGGCATGAAGATTGGGAAGACGAGGATTTCATTAGGGAGGGGCAGAAACGCCGGAACGCCCTCTTGTCCTTGCACCGTCAGAGTTGGTTCCTGGTACTCTCTCGCTGCCAGGGACGTCTGGCTGTTGTGACGACCACCCCCAGTCCCATCCTGTCCATGCTGCAAGTCTCCAGACCCACGGTCAGTACACTGCCTTTCCATCTGCTCACTCGGTCCTCTTGTTTTACCTCCTGGTCACAAGGCCTTTCTGTTATCTCCCTGGTCAGCAGGTATCCGTGCATTTCTGTGTACTCCCTGGAAACAGAGCCTGTGTGTTTACTCCTTCGTCTCAGAGCCTTCCTCCTCGTTCCCAGGTCTCAGTTTCTTTCTGTTTACTCAATGGTCACATACTTTCCTGTCTACTTTCTGTTTTGACTCTTTCCTCTTACTTCCTGGTTACAGTACCTTCCTGTTTTTCTGGGCCTTTCTATATACTTCTTGTTCACATGGTATTTCTATTTCCGCCCTGTTCACAGGGTCTCCCTGCTTACTTCCTGGTCATGGGGCCTTTCTGTCTACTTCCTTGTCACATAGCCTTCCTGTTTGTTTGCTGGTCACAGAACCGCCTTGTTTGCATCTGCCTGCCTCTGTGTGTGCACGTGTGGGTGCATGTGTGTGTGCGTGTTTGTGTGTGCGTGTTTGTGTGTGCGTGTGTGTGTGTGTGTGTCCCGTTGAATAATATAATGTTAATATTCTTGCCTTTTATCCTTTGGATTTCGTAAATAATCGATATGAAAAAACCGAACATTTTCAACAGTCATTTATGAAAGGTGGGAGGGCGATGGAAGACATGCGATCCTGGCTGAACTATCTTGTCTCTTTATCAGCTGGATCTATCAGAACTGGAGACCCACCTTGTGTGCCACCACAGCCACAGCCAGGGCCACCTGCCCTACTGGCAGTGCGGCGAGTGTGGACGGGCTCTGGTACAGAGGCTGCAGTCACTGGGCCTCCCTGTAGGCAGCTGTCCTGAATCTGAATTCTGGAGGCAGGCCGTCGTTGTCCTCACAGGCTGGAGCTGCGATGCTTCCGAGGTGGCCGCTTGGCTGAGGAGTCTGGGACTCCCTGCCGTCTTTGAGGAGCCCCAGAGAGACTTCAAGAGCATGGAGTGCTATCGTAGAGAGGTGGAGGCGTGGCTGTCAAACGTCAAGGCCGGGAAAGACAGACATAATCAGCTTGCCCTTCACATCGTCAAGAATATCAGCAGTTTGGTGCTGCCAATGCCCGCCTTGCTACTAATCCACCATGATTCTGATGACAATGACTTTTACGATCACAACGTAGAGACACAAGACAGCAGGCTTCGGTGGCACCGTTACTGCTGGAATCGGATCCTCTCCCACAGCAGGGACGTCATTGTCCTGGTCACCACGCCGTCCCTTCTCCTCTCTTCGATGAAGTCTCTGTCCCCCTCAGTGAGTGCTCCTTTCGTCACTGGGCAGTTACTGTTTTTCGCATAGATATCACGTCGTTTTGACTGCCCGATAGACGTGACTATGCCAATTTAAGATACGTATCAAATAACATAATCAACTGTCACAGTGTTAGGGCTCGCTCTAAGTAGATGAAAATTTGAAGTAATATTACAACTAACAAAGTGTGTGTTTTTTCCCTCTGTATAAAATAAAAACACCAATAGTTTATGAATCCCATGCCCAGATACATAAGTTACGCATACAGCTTGTGCCTACTACGAATTGACAGTCTAACAACAGCTCGGGAGAACTTTAGCATGAATCCATATAACTTCTTCACAAAGACTGATAATCTACAGTCCCCTTAGTCTATAATGGAAATGTGAATTTTGGGCAGGAGGTTGGCAACCACTAACTGCTCCGAAGGGAAAGGAAACACAAAATACAAACCTACTATGAACTGGCAGTTTAGTAACAGCTCGAGAGCACTTAAGCACAAATCCACATACCTCCTTCGCAAAGACTGATACTCAACTGTCTCCGTAGTCTATAATGGAAATGTGAATTTTGGGCAGGAGAATGGCAACCACGAACTGCTTCGAAAGAAAGGTGCCCTAGAATACGAACCAACGTCTAGAGATGTACAATAACTGTCAGTGCCAAGCACCGCGGACAGTCCCCATCTGCTCCTCACGTTTACACGCATCGTTATCAACCAATCAGCAATAAACATAAACACAAAAAGCCCAGTTTTCATTTTCATAAATTAAAAAATCCCCCAAAATAACACAAAACAGGAGAGCTTCAAAGGCGCTGAATGGTTCCTCTAGAGTTTCATAAGAGAGTATGAAACAAATAATTGTCTTTCGTCACAGGTGTCAACATATCTGCTTATATTGTAAATGTTGTGTGAACATTCCTGAAGAATTTTATTTGGAAAGTTCCTTGTTCTTGCAGCTGGACTTGTCACGCCTGGAGACCCACCTTGTGTGCCACCACAGCCACAGCCAGGGCCACCTGCCCTACTGGCAGTGCGGCGAGTGTGGAGGGGCTCTGATACAGAGGCTGCAGTCACTGGGCCTCCCTGTAGGCAGCTGTCCTGAATCTGAATTCTGGAGGCAGGCCGTCGTTGTCCTCACAGGCTGGAGCTTCAACGGACCAGAGGTGGCCGCGTGGCTGAGCAGTCTGGGGCTACCTGCTGTCTTCCAGGAGCCAGTCAGAAACGAGAGACGCGGATATGACGAGTTTGAGCTGGAGTGCTGGAAAGTTCGATTGGAGGCAGGGATAAACTTGGTCGGAAAGGCAGCTCTCAACATTGCAAGGAACTTAGCCTTCCTCGCTCCACCCAAGAGGGTGGTGGTGCTGGTTCATCATGACCTGGAGGACAGCGGCCCGGACCAGCAAAGCCAGGAGAAGCGCGATAGCTTACTTTGGAGTCACAGCATCTTCTGGAAACAGGTGGCACCCATCTGCCAAGAACACCTGGTTGTCGTGGCAACCACCCCGTCCCCACTGTTTGCCCTGATGAAGCCTCCTGCTGTTGTTGTGAGTGCTGCATCTTGCGATCCTGTTCTTACTTGAGTGTCGCTGTGGTTTGGCAGAAGAGATCTTGCGCCTCCCTTTACCATGAAAACATTTGTTAGTTTGATTAACTTAGACTTTCAATGCTTCCTGCCACTGTCATTATCGTGGTTTCATTTTGTTTTTAAAAACATGTCATGCCTCAGACATGTGGGTAATTTGCTTCACAAGGAAAAAAAAGCCTAATAGAGGATGTGCTTATATTCTCTTGTGAGTGTTGCAGTGATTTTGTAGGAAAAACAAAAGCTTTTGCATCTCTCTCCCTCATTTCACTGCACATTAGTTTGCTTGATTGAGACTTCATGCTCCTTGGAACAGGTGGTATCATTTAATTATCGCTTTATCACTATTCACGTCTGACACATACGGGTCTTTGCATGATACTGGGAGGAATAGACGTGAAAGCTGCACATGAGG
>JAWQFJ010004059.1:10000-12500 GCA_034096865.1 Theodoxus fluviatilis
TGCGAACTCGACCCAATCCCCACCAAAGTGCTTCTCACTTGCCTTGATGTCCTTCTACCTGTAATAACGGACATTGTCAACCATTCCTTGAGACACGGACAGTTTCCCATGAGCCTCAAAAAGGCATTGGTGAAACCCCTCCTCAAGAAAGCAGGCGCTGATCCTAATAACCTCGCCAACTATCGACCGGTTTCCAACCTGAGCTTTCTCTCCAAGGTTGTTGAGAAAGCAGTGTCTATTCGCCTCATAGAGTTTTTAAGCTCGCACAATCTGCTTCCCAGGTTTCAGTCAGCATATAGGGCACACCACAGCACTGAAACTGCACTCTTGCGAGTCCTGAATGACTTACTCCATGCAGTCGATCGCGATGAGGTAGTCCTTGTAGTGCTACTCGACCTTTCAGCGGCATTCGACACCATTGACCACGACACACTCATAGCCAGATTGGGGAGCTTTGGCATATCATCCACCGCCCTAAACTGGTTCGCGAGCTACTTGACGGGGAGATCACAAAAGGTGAAGATAGGGGAGTCATCATCAAAAGACCTTTCTCTCACTTGTGGAGTACCGCAGGGATCAATCTTGGGACCTCTCCTGTATTCAATTTACACGCAACCCCTGAGCGAGCGCATCGACCAACATGGCATCCCTCACCATCTATTCGCCGACGACACTATGATCTACATGGCTTCCAAACCAGATCATGAAGCCTTCGCGGTGAACAAGTCCACAATGCAAAACTGCTGTAGTGACATCAAGGAATGGATGTCGGCCAATCACCTCAAACTCAATGAAGACAAGACTGAAGTGATTCTCATTGGTAGGGAAAAAAGCAGGCAATTGATCAGAGAAACACATATTAACATAGCGGGGGCGAACATAGCATTTGCCGCAAGTGCGAAATATCTCGGGGTCATGTTAGATCAAAACTTGTCACCAGACCCCCAAATTCGTAAAATCATCTCCTCAGGCTACATGCACCTACACCGCATTTGGAGTATCAGGGATTGTCTGACTGAAAAGACTGCAGCAGCCCTGGTGGTGACTCTTGTGTTGTCCCATCTTGATTACTGCAACAGTCTGCTGACTGCTGCAACCAACGGTCAATTGCAGAAACTTCAGCGTCTTCAGAATTCTGCAGCTAGGGTAGTGAAGCGACTGCCGAGGTGGGCTCGCATAACCCCTGTTCTCAGTGACCTTCATTGGCTTCCAGTTCGCCAACGGGTGGAATTTAAGACCCTCTCCATCGTGTTTAAGTGTGAAACTGGTGAAGCCCCAACCTACCTCGGAGAACTCCTTAGACCTCACAACCCCACAAGGAATCTCCGTTCCTCAAAAAGAAGACTATTTATTGTCCCACAAACAAGGTTACGGAGCTTCGGTGACTGCTCCTTCAGCGTTGTTGGACCGAGACTCTGGAACCAACTTCCTGAGGGTCTGAGTGTTAGTCCATCCTTGGCCGCATTTAAAACTGGCCTCAAAACTTTTTTATTTCGTCTTGTCGCGCCATGAGCATGTTTATCGTGATAATGGCGCAGTAAAAATGAAAATACATACATACATAATGTAACGAATGCAGGGTTTGGCTGGATCCAGTCACAGTCTTTCTGTCCGATCCCATCGAGTGATGCTACAGTATGGACACCCCCCCATCCCTTTCTTCAAATGCAGAGCAACGAGGCCATCAGTCTCAGAGAAAAAGTAAGCGTGGAAATCGTTGGCTGTTCTGTGGCCTAGCAGAGCAGTGAAGACGACTCAAAACAGTGTACACTGTAAAAAAGCAGGTGTCCAGATGTACAGTACTGTGAACAGATTTGTGTTTCTGGACCGAAATATTTTCCTGAAAGTACTAGCACTTGACCATAATGTTAAAACCTGGTGGATCTAAGGAGAACTTATCGAAGGCAAACATCTGAGACATAGAGACTGAGGACAGTGCTTTGGAGGAAGGCTGCCTGGTACACTAACTGTGGCTGTGCCTTCGGCAGGCCAGGAGGTACAAGAGATGCAAGTTGAAGACTTAGCATGAGAAGGCTGACTGCCAAATATCCACGTGGGACATCCATTCATCTTCATATACATACATGTATATATGTACATTCATGTATACATGATAAAACAGCCAGAGTCATCCGGGCTCTCGCCAACGGACCTATGCGGCTTAATTGCCAGACTGTTCTATCATTTTCGTCCAGGCACTCCCAGTCCCCATTCCTAGCACCTGTGTTCCTGCCCCACACAGACTTCCACCTTACGAAGCCAAACAGGAGAAAATCCGGGTACCTGTGAGGGCCAAACTGAAAAATACCGAAAAATCAACTTAAGCGCGTTCATCCACTGCCTAGTGGCTTACTCTCCAAAACGTTGATAGTGTTGGAATGATGTTGAGAACGGCACGATAACAAGGGGGTAAAGTATGCGGCTTGAGCACCCATCAATTGAGGAAAAACTCGTCACACTATAAAAGTTAGCACTTCTAGTTTACTGCAAACCAGCCACT
>JAWQFJ010004059.1:17500-38012 GCA_034096865.1 Theodoxus fluviatilis
ATGAGAAAGAGACAGAGAGATAGATAAAGAGAGCGAGAGAGAGAGAGAGCGAGAGAGAGTGATATATATATATATATATATATATATATATATATATATATATATATATATATATATATATATATAATGAATCAAAGAGAGAGAGACAGGGGGGGGGGGGGGGGGGTGTTCAAGGGACGAAGAATCCTATACAGAAACAAGAAGGGCAAAGCCCATACGACTCACATGCTTGACCTTGACCTTTATATGACCTTGACCTTCAGGTGACCTTCAAGGTCAAGGTCAAACAACTAAACCTACCAATGACATCATACACAAAGAAATACTTTACACATTTTTCCTACCAAAATACATGTGACCTTGACCCAAGGTCAAGGTCATCCAAGGTCATGCAACACAAAGCTGTTAATTCAAGACATAGGAAGCACAATGGTGCTTATTGGCACTTTCTACCATGAGATATAGTCACTTTTAGTGGTTCACTACCCCATTTTGGTCACATTTCATAAGGGTCAAAGTGACCTTGACCTTGATGATATGTGAACAAATGTGTCTCATGATGAAAGTATAACATGTGCCCCACATAATTATTAAGTTTGAAACAGTTATCTTCCATAGTTCAGGGTCAAGGTCACTTCAAAATATGTATACAATCCAACTTTGAAGAGCTCCTGTGACCTTGACCTTGAAGCAAGGTCAACCAAACTGGTATCAGAAGATAGGGCTTGCTTTGACCTATATACCACTTGTAGCTAAGGTCGCCATTCTCAATAACGTGGGAGAAAATTGGGAAAATGTGAAAAATGACTGTTTTTGAGACCACATTTATGGCTCCTGTGACCTTGACCTTGAAGCAAGGTCAAGTCACCATGTATGTTTTTTGAGGCCTTGTCATCATACACCATCATGCCCTATTTGGTGTTGATAGACTTAATAGTCTTTGAGAAAAATCCAACGTTTAAGTTTTTTACGCCCGGACGGACGGACGCCCGGACGGACGACACGGCTGAGTACATAGACTCACTTTTGCTTCGCATGTGAGTCAAAAAAAGAACGACTGAAGGTCAGATTATTGGCATAATGGATTCCATTACCACCATCATGGGATGGATGGAGATCTACGGCCTATCAGCCTTTTAGGCTATGAAAGGCCATTAAGCACGAACATCACTAGTATAGTTCCAAGACACGATGCCCCAATTAATTTGCTTCCTACGAATGTGCAGGGAGACAGGGTGCGTCAATTCTTTAAACCTCCAAATCACAGGGGTAACCATCATGTGAACACACACAGGGGTAACCATCATGAACACTAACAGAAGTGAAAGGCAGCAGAAAAGAAAAGTGACACTTCACTGTCATTGCAGTGTGCATCAGACTTGGCGGGAGCAGCCTTGGCGTAAGTTGTCACTCACTCTGTCACTGCCAAGACTGGTGTAGACTTCATAGCTTTCCGTGTGGGATTGTTTGTAGTTTGCAAGTGTCCCAGGGGTTTCAGAGAAGAAGATCTACTCCACGCTGTCATGTCGCCAACAACCACACAGTGACTGGCAAAAACGGCAATAACAGAGAATAGGTGAATATCGACCAACTCGTCCACCATATTGTCACATACAAAGACACACACATACACACACACGTGTGCGCGCTCACACACACAAACGCACATACACGCATGCACACACACACACACACACCAACATTCGCATGCACACACATACAAACATTCGCATGTACACACATATCAAAAAGACTTTATTCATGAAGAAAATGAACAATACTGCTCACATGAATAAGCAAGAATGCCGTGATTTCATAACCTCATGGGTGAGAATAGCATCAGTAGTACACATTACAGCACATGCACCAGTGTCATCATCACAAATGTAAGAAGCAGCAGAGCAGTGGCAGTGGCAGGAAGACAGCAACATCACCAGCACCACCGTTATTATGGATTTCTTGTGGTCATATCCATCATCAAATGAATTTTAAACAAGAAGGTCAAAGCCCATACAACTCACATGCTTGACCTTGACCTTTACATGGCCTTGACCTTTACATGACCTTGACCTTATTGTGCCATTCAAGGTCAAGGTCAAACAACTTAACCTAGCAATGACATCATACACTAAGAACTGCTTTACACATTTTTCCTACCAAAATACATGTGACCTTGACGTCAAGGTCAACGAAGGTCATGCAACACAAAGCTGTTAATTCAAGACATAGAAAGCACAATGGTGCTTATTGGCACTTTCTACCATGAGATATGGTCACTTTTAGTGGTTCACTACCCCATTTTGGTCACATTTCATAAGGGTCAAAGTGACCTTGACCTTGCCGATATGTGATCAAATGTATCTCATGATGAAAGAATAACATGTGTGCTACAATGTTATGAAGTTTGAAACAGTTATCTTCCATAGTTCAGGGTCAAGGTCACTTCAAAATATGTATGCAATCCAACTTTAAGGAGTTCCTGTGACCTTGACCTTGAAGCAAGGTCAAGTCACTGTCTATGTTTTTGTACGCCTTGTCATCCTACACTATCATGCCAAATTGGGTGTTGATAGACTTAATAGTCTCCGAGAAAAATCCAACGATAAAGCTTTTTACGGATTAAAGGATGCCCGGACGCCCAGTCTGCCCGGACACCCGGACAGACGCCTGGACGCCCGGACGGACAACACGGGTGATCTAGTAGGAAAGTATAACATGTGTACTACAATGTTATGAAGTTTGGAAAAGTTATCTGTCATAGTTCAGGGTCAAGGTCATTTCACAATATGTGTACAATCCAACTTTAAAGAGCTCCGGTGACCTTAACCTTGAAGCAAGGTCAATCAATCTGGTATCAAAAAATAGGGATTACTTTGCCCTATACACCATATAGAGGTCAGGTATCCAATCTCAAAAACTGCAGAGAAAATTGGGAAAATGTGAAAAACTGCTGGTTTTTAGACAACATTTATGGCCCCTGCGACCTTGACCTTGAAGCAAGGTCAAGTCACTATGTATGTTTTTTGACGCCTTGTCATCATACACCATTAAGCCAAATTGGGTGTTGATAGACTTAACAGTCTCTGAGAAAAATCCAACGTTAATGTTTTTCACGGACGCCCGGACGCCCGGGCGTCCGGACGGACGATCATTTTGATAAGTATCCTCAGCATTGTCACACTGAGACAACACAGACAGCAACATCACTATCATCGGTATCATCACCTACTCAATCTTGTTATAGTCATCATCATCACCGCCATCACCATCATCATCTCCAGCACTATTGCCGCCATCATCAACACCACCACCATCATCACCACCATCATCACCATCATCATCATCACCACCACCACCATCATTATCACCATTTTATTACACTTCACCATCATCATGATCACCAAGGCCATCACCACCCTCACTATCATCACTATAATATTTATCACTGAGATTAATGCAAACAATGGTAATTGCACAGATGTTATCATCAACTTCAATATCATCATTGTTCTCATATAGATAAAATTGCTCATTTTCATTAGTGAATATGATCATCATCACCAACATTGTTGTCACCATCAATACATGACAGGTTGCAACATTGAATATCATTAGAGCAAACATTCTTATTAACACATTTGTCATCATTAGCATCACCATCATCACCAGCGCAGAGCCAACTGCGACAATAAGACCATCACCATCATCACCAACATCGCTCTCATCATCAATACATGACATATTGCAACATTGAATATCATTAGAGCAAACATTCTTAATAACACATTTGTCATCATTAGCATCACCACATCACCAGAGCAGAGCTAACAGAGACACCAAGACCCTCACCATTGTTGCAAAGTGTTCCTCTTCATTTTCTTGACTACATTGTGTATAAAAACCGCTGGCGCTGAACCTCCAGGTTTTGGCATTTAAGAAAAGATTGGGTTCGAACCCGCAACCTCTCGAGAAAAGAGTGGGAAAACACACATAAAAACACAACAAAACCACAACCTCTCGAAAAAAGAGAAGAAAAAAAAAGTTTCAGCGCAGAATCAAACCTGGTCATGCATGAACAAGAGTCGAACGCTCTACCAGCTGAGCCATTAGAGAATTGCAATGACGGAGTGTTTGTAAAGCATGTAAATCCATTTCTAAGCTATCAGCCCAGGAACAATCAACCATATATTTTAAACATGATGGATAGGTTCAGGAAGCTCCTATTATGACATGCTTTGCTTTTCTTTGGCATGTCATAGACCCTGAATTAACACTCACACAGTCACACAGAGGAGGAAGTGTATTATAGATGTTCAACCCAGACATGTGCATTCGTACTCATTCAGTGATTCACGCACACACCGTGTGTGGTTACCGTGGTTACGTTGTGTTTTCTTCGCGTAGACACTGATCTATATCTAAATACGTGGAGTAGATAGAAATAAATGGCTAGCAAGAAAAAAGAGAGAAAGGCAAGGGCAAAAAACTTCAGTGAAACCGAAATGAGTGTGTTGGTCCTGAAATGCGCCGCTTACATAAAATCTAAGCGCAAGAAGGACTTGCCTGACGACGTCATTCTTTCGGTTGCTGTGCCTTTGAATAATTCTGGGTTGGACTGATTTCTTTATGGATCTCGTCGGTGATGGCCAAGATTTCCTTTCGATGGAATCGAATCTTTTTGAACACATCTTCATCATTAAATACTTCTAACGGGTGCCTTCGGTCTCGGAATACTCGGTTTTTCCTTAACAGATTGTCATGAATTCGTTTCTTAAGCACAATCGCTGCCATCTTGCCTCTCTCGATAACCCCGGTTTATCTATTTATCTTGCTGACTTCGGGAGAATAGTTTAACACTCTGCTTTGACGCGAGTTTAGGGCTAAATCGCCGTCATGAATAGGAGAATTTAAACCGAAGTCAAGATAAATCGGGGATAGGAGATAAATCGAGTGTTAAAAAGATAAATCGCCGTCGTGAATACGGGCCAAGAACAATAAAAATACAGCCAGAGAACTACCAGAATCGGCGATAGGCCCTGGACGCCTAAGCAAGCCGAAGAATTCTATTCTATTCTATTCTATTCACCCTCCTTCAAAAATCTCCTCGCAAATGACGTCACATTATTCGACGTCAAATGATAACGTCACAGATTTTGCAAAATGGAGTCTGTTGAATCGTTTTCATTGAAACACCAAAATGTAAAAAAGTCACTTTCTTTTCAAACCTCGATTCTGAAAATTTGATAATATTGAATGGGCCCTAACTTCCAGTCAGTGTGCAAAATCTCATGGAAATCCGTCCAGTAGTTTTTGAGATATAGGCCGTGGAGACAGGACAGACAGACAGACACACAGACAGACTAATAAAGTCTGTAGGACCTCCAGTAAACCTGGAGGGATAAAGTCTGTAGGACCTCCAGTAAACCTGGAGGGATAAATTCTCTGTCTCGCTGGCAAAGTTAAAACTTTACAGAAGCAGTTCATACACTAGTTACCTGATGATATACACCAAAGCTTTTTTTCAGCCTTGCATAGCAACACGAGTGCACGAGTTACCTCCCTTTACCAATACAGGCTGGCATGAAGAATCAACACAAGGCTACAAACATACGCATGCACACACATACAAACATTCGCATGCACACTCACATGCATAGACGCATGCCTGCTCGTGCACATTCACATACACAGACGCATGCTCGAGCGCATGCACACACACACACACACACACACACACACACACACACACACACACAGACACACACACTTATTAACATAGCAAACACTTGTCACAAAGGTTCCAGAAGCCTTTTCATTATTTTCTCACCTGGAATCAAAATTGTCAGGAATCACAACTCTGGAACTCGAGGGTGTCACCATCTTATCCTTTCATGTGAGTGCAAACACTTGTTACCCTTTCTGATATTAAAATGCAGCTTGCAATGTAACTGAATGATCATTCCATTTAACAATGTATACGATTTTTGTGTATACAAATCATGCATCTCCAAAAAGCAAAGTATGTTGCTCTCACATCTGCCTGGGCAAAGCATTCCCCACAGGCAGGCAGTGTTTCCATTTCATCTCACATCGAGGAGGCTTTGCACAGCTTCTCATAATCGTCATAGAAGGGGACTAGGAACTCACACTGCAGAGGGCGTGGAATAGGAAGGCCCAGGACTCCTGGAACAAAGCTCCCCAGGGTCCGAAGAACGACCATCATGCATTCCTGTTTCAAGCTCTTGTCTCGCTCCTCTTTTTCCACCATCTCAATGATGGCCTCTAACCTGGCACGTGTCATTATCCCCTGTGTTTGTCGAGGTACCTGACCAGCATTCATGCGGTTGACGGCAGACTTGGCAACATGACGGAGCTGGTCTTTCCTCAACCAGCTCAGGACGAAGCGGATCTGGTCATTCTGGAGACTGTACACAGCCTCCAAGATGCCAAAGGCACTCATGATGGGGTCTTTCCACTCCAAAGTGCCCGCCAGCTGGTAAAAAGGAATGGCAGAGTGAAAGTCATGGGCCACGTCCATCAAGATCTTGTCATGGAGTTCCCACGTCATGGTCTGGCAAAGCATCTTCAGCATGTCCCACATGAGTTCAATGAAGAATGTGGTCACCTGATGCGGCTTCTGGAGGGCAAGCTTAGAATAGTAGTTGTACAGAAGGCCCAGACAGTGCTTGGAGGAGAGAGAGAGGGGATGAGAGTCGTAGCATTGACCAGACGGGAGCCTGACAACAAAGCGAGGATGCTTACGAGGTCCTGGTGAGCTGGTCAACGTTACAGTCCACTTTTCCTGTGGGAGGTCTTCAAGAAGAGGCAGCAAACTTTTCAAAGCGTCAGCGTTGCCCAGATGGAAAGCCAGGTGAGCAGGGTGATTGACCAGCCCTGGGGTACCTGTCAGAACATTCCAAACAGCTGATAAGAAGAATTAACAAACCGATGAATTAATCAATTGGTGAATTAATGAGAAAGGTTATGGGGCCTAATAGCATGTGGCGGTATTTATGACCTTCCGCTACACAATCACTACAGCTGCTGCAGCTGGTGGAGTGATAGGACTACGTCAAATGTCAGTGTCCCTGCGTTTTCAACTGTACAAAGCTCATAAGGAGAGCACTGGGTCTGTTCTCATCCTCCACCAACAATAGGCGTACAGGAACATAAGTACACACATTAGCGTTTCTTTGACCATTTTCAGGGCGGCACCATGAAGGCATGATGTATAATCTTGCCTGTAGATCCCTCGGCCCTCTCTCTCTCTCTCTCTCTCTCTCTCTCTCTCTCTCTCTCTCTCTCTCTGTCTCTCTGTCTCTGTCTCTCTGTCTCTCTCTCTTTCTCTCTCTCTCTCTCTCTCTCTCTCTCTCTCTCTCTCTCTCTCTCTCTCTCTCTCTCTCTCTCTCTCTCTCTCTCTCTCTCTCTCTCTCTATCTCTCTCTGTCTCTCTCTCTATCTCTCTCTCTGTCTCTCTCTCTCTCTCTCTCTCTCTCTGTCTCTCTCTCTCTCTTTCTCTCTGTCTCTCTGTCTCTCTCTCTCTCTCTCTCTCTGTCTCTCTCTCTTCTCTCTCTCTCTCTCTCTCTCTGTCTCTCTGTCTCTCTCTCTCTCTCTCTATCTCTCTCTGTGTCTCTCTCTCTTTCTCTCTCTCTCTCTCTCTGTCTCTCTGTCTCTCTCTCTATCTCTCTCTCTCTCTCTCTCTCTCTCTCTCTCTCTCTCTCTCTCTCTGTCTCTCTGTCTCTCTCTCTATCTCTCTCTGTCTCTCTCTCTCTCTGTCTCTCTGTCTCTCTCTCTCTCTCTCTCTCTGTCTCTCTCTCTCTCTCTCTCTCTCTCTCTCTCTCTCTCTCTCTCTCTCTCTCTCTCTCTCTCTCTCTCTCTCTCTCTCTCTCTCTCTCTCTCTCTCTCTCTCTCTCTCTCTCTCTCTCTCTCTCTCTCTCTCTCTCTCTGTCTCTCTCTCTCTCTGTCTCTCTCTCTCTCTCTGTCTCTGTCTCTCTCTCTCTCTCTTTCTCTCTCTCTCTCTCTCTCTGTCTCTCTCTCTCTCTCTCTCTCTCTCTCTCTCTCTCTCTCTCTCTCTCACTTAATCTCAAAACATATTCTGTAAGAAACGAAAAAACTTCCAATGTGTAGAATCAATGCAAAATCGTTAATGGAAATGGCAAGAGGGAAACCATAAGTCTGGTTGCTTGATGCCAGTTGTTCAAAATAATCTTCAAAGTATTTGCTTGCCCTATATATCTCTAAAGTCGGTGCTTGATTACAAGAAATTAATGCCGCACAGTCAAATGTCTTGCCACAAAATTTGGTCCAATCAAACTGTTTCAGGCCACGCAAGAAGCAGTTTTGCACTCTTATAAGCAAAACTCCGCCATTTCTTCTTCAGTTCTCATTCAAATTCCTCATTTTAAGAAACAATTACACAATAAACAAGAAGGGCAAAGCCCATACGACTCACATGCTTGATCTTGACCTTTTCATGACCTTGACCTTCAGGTGACTTTCAAGGTCAAGGTCAAACAACTAAACCTAGCAATGACATCATATACTAAGAACTGCTTTACACATTTTTCCTACCAAAATACATGTGACCTTGACCCAAGGTCAAGGTCATCCAAGGTCATGCAACACAAAGCTGTTAATTCAAGACATAGGAAGCACAATGGTGCTTATTGGCACTTTCTACCATAAGATATGGTCACTTTTAGTGGTTCACTACCCCATTTTGGTCACATTTTATAAGGGTCAAAGTGAGCTTGACCTCGATGATATGTGACCAAATATGTCTTATGATGAAAGTATAACATGTGTACTACACTCTTATGAAGTTTGGAAGAGTTATCTTTCATAGTTCAGGGTCAAGGTCACTTCAAACTATGTACACAATCCAACTTTAAAGACCTCCTGTGACCTTGACCTTGAAGAAAGGTCAATCTAATTGGTATCAAAAGATAGGGCTTACTTTGCCCTATATACCATATATATAGGTGAGGTATCCAATCTCAAAAACGTCAGTGACAATTGGGAAAATGTGAAAAATGGCTGTTTTTTTAGACAACATTTATGGCCCCTGCGACCTTGATCTTAAAACAAGGTCAAGTCACTATGTATGTTGTTGTACACCTTGTCATCCTACACCATCATGCCAAATTGGGTGTTGATAGACTTAATAGTCTCCGAGAAAAATCCAACGTTAAAGTTTTTTACAGACGCCCGGACGCCCGGACGGACGAAAAGGGTGAGTACATAGACTCACTTTTGCTTCGCATGTGAGTCAAAAACGGTATCAAATGTCAGTTATGATGACACGAAGCTCTATGTAGAATACATCAACAATTTGTTTCGATTGCTACTCTATTCAACAGAAATGTGGGTTGGTGTGATTCGGTACTATGGCAACCATTGACCTCGTTCACGTTAACAACAACAGACACTTTCGACACTCCTGCAAGCATGAGTCATTCAAGAGTGATAACCACGCATCAAAATATATGTTCAAGTCTCGGCCAGACATACAGAGGCCTCTTGCGAGGCTTCAGATAGATTTAACATGAAAATACTTTGTGATTTAAAGTACTTTCTCGGCTTCTTGGAACAAATGTAATTACTGTAATTCCTTCACGTGATGACAACACACATTCACGACTACATTGATATTAACACTGCTGTTTGGTTACAATTTCTTTGCGTGTGTGTGGGTAACTGTCTGCATGTGTGTGGGTAACTTTTAAAATGAGCGTTTTGCATGCAAACTGGAGAAGAAAAAAAGTGGCGGAACACAGCATGTGGCAGACTAGTCTCGGCGGATCACAAAAATGCTGCGAGATGTCACAGCAGCATTAGCATCCACTAATTAGGCAATGGCCTCAGATACATGGATATTTTAATGATCTTCTTGAGCCATAACAAAACGTTTACATTCATCAGGTTGGGTGTTATAAAAATACTATCGTATAGACAAGGGGCGTGTTTGTCCAGGATAGTAAGGAACAGACTCGACGCTCAGACAATGCTTCATTTCATTCACTGTCATCGTAGACTGTTTCAAACATTGCTAAGGTCCTAGAATAAGGCGTCTTTTTTAAATCTTCGAATATACAGGTTGGAGAACAGTGGGAGTAAATCAGCATGGGGACCACAAAGGTATGATGCCAAATGATGCACACAGGTTTCAGGACAAGGGGAGGCAAATTACTTACCCGCATAGTTGTCCTTGTAGAACATTTCATTCTGTACGATTTCCTTCACTTTTCTCTTGGTACTGCACAGGACTGCCATCTGTAGCACATCTATATTGTATGTAGTGGATTTCCAGCCTAGAATGGATTCCTTCATTTGTGTCGTTGGTATCCAGAAGTCTTGGAAAGTTTGATCAATAACATCGTGACTGAACACCAGATTTTCTCCATCACAAAAAACTTGGTAGTAAATGCATTGCGCTGCCTGGTCGCCTTCTGCTCCCATCTCTCTAAGCCACGTCTGGTAGTCCATGGCGACAGGTCCCTTCAGCAGTTCTGGTGGAAAAGGGGATGATGTCAGCAACGTTTAAAGGAATCTCTGGTATCCAACTGTTCTCTCTCTCTCTTTCTCTCTCTCTCTCTCTCTCTCTCTCTCTCTCTCTCTCTCTCTCTCTCTCTCTCTCTCTCTCTCTCTCTCTCTCTCTCTCTCTCTCTCCTCTCCCCCCCCCCCCCCTATCTCTCTCTCATTCACTCTCATTTGCGCCAATAAAAAAAACCCGTCTACATACGCCAAAAACTGGAAGCTCTCTCTCTCTCTCTCTCTCTCTCTCTCTCTCTCTCCCTCTCTCTCTCTCTCTCTCTCTCAATCTCTCTTTTTGTCTCTCATTCACTCTCATTTGCACCAATTAAAACAAGAAGGGCAAAGCCCATACGACTCACATGCTTGACCTTGACCTTTATATGAACTTGACCTTCAGGTGACCTTCAAGGTCAAGGTCAAACAACTACACCTACCAATGACATCATACACTAAGAAATGCTTTACACATTTTTCCTACCAAAATACATGTGACCTTGACCCAAGGTCAAGGTCATCCAAGGTCATGCAACACAAAGCTGTTAATTCAAGACATAGGAAGCACAATGGTGCTTATTGGCACTTTCTACCATGAGATATGGTCACTTTTAGTGGTTCACTACCCCATTTTGGTCACATTTCATAAGGGTCAAAGTGACCTTGACCTTGATGATATGTGACCAAATGTGTCTCATGATGAAAGTATAACATGTGCCCCACATAATTATTAAGTTTGAAACAGTTATCTTCCATAGTTCAGGGTCAAGGTCACTTCAAAATATGTATACAATCCAACTTTGAAGAGCTCCTGTGACCTTGACCTTGAAGCAAGGTCAACCAAACTGGTATCAAAAGGTAGGGATTACTTTGCCCTATATACCATATATAGGTCAGGTATCCAATCTCAAATACTTCAGTGAGAATTGAGAAAATGTGAAAAATGACTGTTTTTTAGACAACATTTATGGCCCCTGCGACCTTGACCTTGAAGCAAGGACAAGTCACTATGTATGTTTTTTGAGGCCTTGTCATCATACACCATCATGCCACATTTGGTATTGATAGACTTAATAGTCTCCGAGAAAAATCCAACGTTAAAGTTTTCAGACGCCCGGACGCCCGGACGCCCAGACGGACGAAATGGGTGAGTACATAGACTCACTTTTGCTTCGCATGTGAGTCAAAAACCCGTCTACATACGCCAAAAACTGGAAGCTGTGAACAACTTCAAATACATGGGATCTACTGTGACTGATGAAGGGTTCAAACCAGATACACTATCCACGATAGCACAAACAGCAGCATTGGCAAGGTGAAGCCAATATGGCGTGACAAAAATATCACTCTAGCGTCAAAGATCAGGCTCATGAGCACGCTGGCCATCTCCGTATTCTTGTATGCAAACCCACGAGAACGGCCTCAATAGGGACATTGGATTCTTGAGTCACTATCAATGAAGCTGTCCCTGCACGCACTTTTAGTGCGGACCCTGCTGTGACCGCTCCCTCCCTGTGTTGTTTGTGCGAAATTCTCCTTTCGGTCTCCCTCACTGAACTGTCCTCACTGCCTCACAGCCCTACACGTGATTCACCTGCCCCTATCACTATATATTTCTATTCCGCAGCCAGCCTTCTCACTTTGGCCTGACGAAGAAGCTGTGACATCGACAGCTTCCCGTAAGAGATGCAAATAGTCCTGAGTTCAAGCAGCTCTATCAGCCCTAGAAAAAGGAAGTGTCGGCTACAAGTTTAGACTGACATTTATTTTACATATTTTGAAAGAAGACACCTAGTACATGACATTTTGAGATACGCTAACTTTGAGTAGAATCTAAATTATGATAGTTTTTTGTTTTTGAAATTCGTTTTTCACGCAAACCTCCTCCTCCTCCCCATTCCCCTCCCCCTACTCTTTTCTCCTTCTTTCTCCCTTTGTCTTCGTCTTTTCAACTCTTTCTCTTGCTCCTACTTCTGCTTCTGTTATTCCTGCTTCCCCTCCTTCTCCATGTTATTTTCTTCCTCGCCATTGCTGATGCTATTGTTGTTATCGCTGTCGACATTATTGTCGGGATAATGGTGTCAATTTTCGCGGTGATGAAGGTTATGTTTGAAGCAGTGGTGGTTGTGTAGGAAAAATTTATTGTGGTGAGGCCGGTTGTGATGGCCGTGAAATTATCACGCACGAAGGCGATGGTTATGTTGGTTATTGGGAGGGGTGGGTGGGCGGAAACTATTGTATCCAACGAAACTTTCATAACCGACGTTTGGACATTCCAGGAGCGCAGGTCACAGAAGGAGAGGTCTGGCGTCACAGAACGGAAGGAACCCTCTCTGGGAGAGCCCCTGGTAACGTCAGCTCATGAAACATCAGCGCAAGTCAGCGGTCTCCCATCAGAGTTTGACACCAGGGATGAAGGGAAACCCTGCTCAGCTCCCTCCACAGTTCTCCCGTCTAATCAGACCTGCCAACCCACGATCATGCCAAAGAGTAGCATCCAGAGCTATTTGGAGTAGCATGGAAGGAATAGGCGTAACGGGGGTGGGGGGTGGGGAGAGATAAAGCTGTGAGGTTGGCGCGATAAGCTGACCCGGTGGCGTGAAAGCGGGGGGGGGGGGGGGGGGGGAGATAAGGCTGTGAAGGCGGCGCGATAAGCTACACTGGCGGCGTGAAAGCGGGGGGGGGGGGGGGGGGGGGGGGAGATTCTCCATCGCGGTCAAAAGTTCAAGCACGCGGGAAAAGCTTAGTTTTTATGGACAAGCGTAGCAGCGTAGCAAGCATGTTGAAAGCGTAGCATGCTACGCCTAAAGCGTAGCATTTGGCAGGTCTGCGTCTTCTATTGCTGCTGCTGACGTCACGGACACTTCCACCTCGGGCAAGTCAAGGAAATGCGGTGGCAAGGAGCCTGCTGACGTCACGGACACTTCCACCTCGCGCAAGTCAAGGAAATGCGGTGTAGAGGAGCCTGCTGACGTCACGGACACTTCCACCTCGGGCAAGTCAATGAAATGCTGTGGCAAGGAGACTGCTGACGTCACGGACACTTCCACCGCAGGCAAGTCAAGGAAATGCTGTGGCAAGGAGACTGCTGACGGAAGTGGCACCCTGATGGCCAAGGTCAGGGAGTAACTCGTTCAATTCATAATGCACCCGCGCATGCACGCACACAAACAGTAAGGCATCTTCCCAAAATTCTTCTGTGATCTCTTCTTGAGCTGAAGGTGTTGGGGCCGCGATCTCAGAGTTGATGGTGTTGATGGCGGTGCCTTGGTGTCCAGCTGCAGTTGCTAGAGAGAGATGCCTGGCTGCGTCTTGTGTTGTCAAGCTGGTTTACCCGCAAGTGAGGTCGAAGGTCAAGGGCGCCGTGGCTGTCTGAGGTGGTGACGCTGGAGCAGGTAAATTGCATGCATCATCGTGTTCAAAATCCAAATTCGCGCAGGATTCAATTACAGCATTTTCAAGCGAAACTGTTTGAAAAACATCTCGCTCACCCTTGCCTTGGTGAATTTCTGCTCGCCGCTGATCCCGTTGCTGCTGGGATGGAGGCTTTCGTCGCCACGTTCCTCGCATGGTAGGGCTTGCAGGTAATGGCTGACCGTCGCGCTGCCCGAACCTCAAAATAACGGTGCTTTTACCCGCTTCACCGACGAATTTCCAAGATGACAGTTCTTGAGTTGCGACAATAACGACAGTGACGCTTCTACAGCAGCTGGTAGACCGGCGACAGGCATAGCGCTGTGTTTATTTTCAAAATTAGGCTGGCGTGAGCGTGGTGCACTTGATAAGCCGCAGCCCAGGAGAGAGAGAGAGAGAGAGAGAGAGAGAGAGAGAGAGAGAGAGAGAGAGAGAGATAAAGACAGAGACAGAGACAGAGACAGAGACAGAGACAGACAGAGAGAGAGAGAGAGACAGAGACAGAGACAGAGACAGAGACGAGACAGACAGAGAGAGAGAGAGAGAGAGAGAGAGAGAGAGAGAGAGAGAGAGAGAGAGAGAAAGAGAGAGAGACAGAGAGAGAGACAGAGACAGAGACAGAGAGGGGGAATGGGGGAGTTGGAGGGAGAGAGAAAATCCCGAATGGATGCGTATTCCACTCCGTGTCAACAATATTAAGCGAGAAAAGTTATTTACAGTTGTTTTCTCCCAATTTTGCGACAAACTATGTGTCATCGAGAGTGTATGGGGGAGGAGGTAAGAGCTTTGGATTCAGTGAAAGCTATCAGCTATTGCGCAGCCGTCAGCCGAAATCTAGCACAGTAGAGATCAATGTATGAATCATTATGAACTTGGAAACGTGATTAAAAACATATAACTTACTCCCTCTACTCACGGTTACACTCAGTGGTGAAGTTTGTCTCACAGACCCTCAGTCTTTCAGAGATTTCTCAGCAAGCTTTGCAGACAGCAAGCACTTGACACGGCAGCGTTGTCTCTTCTCGTCTGCTTCCCTCCACGTTCAGCGCTGTAGTGACACAGCGGCACTACTTCATCGACTTTATCGAGAAACGCAGACGATCTTTCTGGAGAAAAACCGCCTCTGAGCTTTGTTCTTGTTTCAAATTTGTTTGGAGGAGAAAGCTTCATTAGAACAAAACCGAGCTCTTTCAGTCAAATTTCAAGTTAGATTAGTTCGTTGTTGACGTGAAGTCATCAGATTGTTTGATGCGGAGGAATACGTTAAGTTTTGAATTTCGTCTGCTGTGTAAAACAGTGATCGTTCAAATTCCATCAGCGAGGGAGGAGGGGGAGGGGCTGAGGCTGGGGAACGGTTGGCATGGAAACACAACGAGTTGAAGCTAAACCCTATCAATCTCATAAACTATCTCACTATCAATTCTGACAATATACGTTCACTATAACAATATAATTTAGGTAATGTACAAGAGGCAGACGCTTTGTAAAAAAGTGTCACTCATGAGTGTCCATGCGTGCTATTTTGGGAACTGTCGTTCAGGGTCTGTGCCACGCTTTACAACAAGTCAGCTGAAAGGCCTCGCTACAAATTACTTCTGTACTCACTAGTTCCAAGCAGACAGGAGCGAAAAGTAAAGCAGGAATTGCAGAGAACGAAAGCGTTTAGTTTTTTTCTTTCGCAGAGCTGTCCTCGCGGCGATGTACTTGCCCTTGAGCCCTTGAGGATCTCGTGTGTGCAAACTATTTTTACGTGCGTATGTACGAGGTTCTGTCAAAATCTGTACTGTCTTTTGTATTTTCAAAATTCATTGAACTATTTCGCGATGAAAACTGAGTAATGGATCAGGAGAAGGGAGTAGAAATAGGTAGTGGCAGCGCCGCACATATGTGCGATCAAACGTGCGAAACAGCCCAAATTGACGATTTACTGATGTGTAAATTACACAGATATAAAGAACTTTCTTTCTTCTTTCAATTGCATGTACATTTATCATTAAAGCATCAGTATTTTAAAAGCGCCACACCAAAATATAGTGATACAGTGAAGCCGCGCGATCGTGAAAATCCCGCTTTTCCAGCCAAGGCGGCAACGCGTGAGTTTTATGGTACTCCGTTTACTCACCTGGCGAATTTGGGACAGACATCGCACAATGCTATAGTTAGTAGCAATATACGCGAAATTAAGTAATAAATCGAATGACACTCAAATCCGTCCACATCTCTAAGGTATAAACCCCTAAAAACAAAAAAATCACGAAAGTGTCCGACATTTTGTGAAATAACATCAAGAAGCTCTGCTTTGACAACCGCAGTCATAGGCTCAGATGAAAGAGAATGTAATTGCCTTTAGGAATGACGTATTGGTTGTAGGTTGGCGACTATGTCCCAAATTGGCCCGGCCTTCAAACCTAGGTAGGCCTATGTGATTGCTGTGGTGTGCAAGTGTCACATTTGTTAGAAAATCCTACCGCAAAATAAGGATTCGTGTTTCATCTTTCTTTTCTGCTTATTGAAACACCCACGCACACAAACACTCACGCACACATGCAGACATGCACACACACATGTGCATGCACGCACGCACGAAATGCAATCACGCAAAAACCCACGTACACAAACACTCATGCACATATGCATTGATGCACAAACACACAGACACACACACGCACACACACACACACACACATTCCCACACGCACACAATCAGAACAAAGTGAACAGACCTAGCACATAAGCTAAGCGAAAGAGTCTCTAGAATAGTTCATATCACGTGATGGAACTAATCCGTTCGGAATATTCATAAGGTCACACGAGAGGCTTGTAGGAAAGCACACTGCTCCCTGACATACGCCGTTAAAGTAACTCAATGACTATTTCGCACACAACTCATAAATTATGCTTCTTGAGGCCATAAACAAGCGTTTATTCGAAAAAATAACATGTTTGTGTTGAAATGGAAACAAGTTTTGCTATCTGAATAATTTCTGTAAAATAAATGTATCCAGAACAAGCTATTTTGGCACAATGCTGTAGTGCGAAGGGTCAAGTCTGTTACGCATTCATCGCGAACTACGGGAGTTACGTCCCTTGGTAATGGCGGCAGCTTGAAAATTCGCTCTGACAGAAAACATCTTTTTCTATGTTCAGTGACTTTGTGGGCTTGTTTTGCCATCCACTTGCTCGCAGGGATTCTCGTCCATGTCACTAGTGATATTTGTGGAGAACTAGGAGTACTAGGATTATCCATTCTGAACACAGAGATAGTATCTCTGATACAGGTTGGTCACGTGACTTCGGCTCCACATTCCAATGGTTTTACCAATCAAAATTCAACATGATCAAAAGACCATCGAGAGTAAAAAGATACGATTCTATTTCACTCCAATTATTTATCCCGATAGATAAACGCAAATTTGGTGTTCTAATAAAACTAATATATGAGATTTTCAGGAAATCATTTGAGAACTACTTTTAGCGCGAACGTTTGTCTATAAGGTTGCAAACTGCCTTGAGCACTTGCGATTTTGTGTATACACGTGTATACACAATCTTTGGAACTAGTAATAGTAGTATAAACAAGCGAAAAAGATTCCTATCGCTCCGGGCTGGTGACGTGAATCTATGGTTATACTCTCGCCAGTAAATGCTTTCTGGCCGGAACCTGTGGTCTAACTACCTTCACACTGTTTGACTAGCTGCTGAAGTCCACACTTCGATCATTCGTGTATCGACTGATGGTAAGTGATTTAACCTACATTCCGTTGCTAACTGAAAATCGGTGGATATAGGGAAAAAGGAGGGAAGGGTGTGCGGGAAGGGGAGATCAAGATGCTCGTCTGAACACCTCCCACCTCCCCACAGTCCAGTCTGAAATGACTGAATTATCCAAACACAACACACCATGCATCTAGAACTAAGATTTTACTCACTGTTGTCTGTGTTGAACGTTGATCGAGTGAAGTTTCTTCTGTAGGAATCCGTCCGATTCCGAAGTTCGATATCATCGGAGAGCTCAGAAGCAGTTTTTCTAAGTTTAATCCTTCTAAGCATACATTGAATTAATGATTCCTCATCAGTAAAAGCACTCAGCGGGTTTCTGGGTGTATAGCCATAGGTCCAAACGATTATCATTATGCAGACGGGATTGGTTGCCTTACTCGCACGATGAAGTATAATTGTTGCTGTTGTATTCAAAGTCCTTATAACAAGTAGAGTTCACACTATTACACTCTTGTGATTCGAATTTTACCGCATACAAGTCTTACATTTATGGGAAATCGATGTTTAGAAAACGAATTGACGAAAAGGCGGCTGCCAGTATCCGTGTGTATCACAACAAGCGGAGGAATACACTCAACATGTTGTATGCCATTCAGCATGGCCGAGACTGTGTTCCGAACGGTGGTATGCATGTTATGGAAGAATTAAGGCTATCACGTGACCAACCTGTTGCTGAGACTGTATTGACAGTCTCAGCCACGCTGAATGAGGATTATCTACACCGCTGGCAGCCTGGACTTAGCGTGTGAGTAGTCATCGCAGTCTGTCACTTCACTTGTGTTAGTGGTTATGCAGGCTCAGTTTTCTAGAGCGAAGAGGGCCTTATTTTCACTATTTTCTGTAGAGAAGATTCTGAAAAAAACTAGGAGTAAAGCTAGGAGTGAAGAGGAGGTTGTGAGGGAGGAAAGGGAGGAGGAGGAGGAGAGGAGAAATATGGCAAGCAGGAAGCACTCGGTTGATGTTTCCGCCATCAGTGAGACAATCATGGCTCGCGTGAGTGAAGCGCTCTCGATTTACAAATCGCCAGGCCAGAGTGAGAGTGACCCACTTAGCTTTATTCCTCAACTGGCTACTGCCCTATCTGTGGCCATGGGGGAAGTGTTGAGAGGGGTGATGAGGGAGGTGGAGGAGAGGTTGTCGGCGGCGGTGTCTGCCCCCTCGGCTAGGGAGGAGCGGTTGTTCGCTGCTGGACGCTCACCTACGAAAACGATCGCCTCCAGCAGTACTCAAGAAGGGAGTCCATCAGGATTTTTGGAGTACCTGCTACTGCAAGCGAGACTGCAGAAGATGTGGAAAGAAAAGTGATCCGTGTCTTTACTGCCGCGGGTGTGGAGGTGAGGAAAGACGACATCGCTGCAGTGCATCGAGTGGAAAAGGAGAGAAAGGGGCCTCGTCCAATCATCGTCAAGTTTGTTTCGCGACGAAAACGAGGTGATGTTTTCGCAAAGAAAAAGAACCTCAAATCCCACGAGGAGCACAAGAAGATCTACATCGTGGACGACATCACCCCACTTCGGGCCAAGATGTTGTACTACGTGAAAGGCTTGGACAAGGTGGAGAAAGCCTGGACCACCGGCGGCAGAATTCGCTGTGAACTGAAGTCTCCACCAGGTCTACACCCATCCCAGAAACCCAAACCAGTCTATATCGAGACACCGGACGACATCTTCAAGCTGGGGGTGGACCATGTCGACTATGAAGCCCTCAGACTCGGCCACCTGATGGAAGGGTCAACCCCTACAGGGCGGGATTAGGGGGGCCCTTGGGGGCCTATACTGGAACCTCCTACCCTAAAGTATGTTACAGCAAGGGAAGGAGTCCGTTTTGAGGAGGGAGGTGGTGCTAATACTTATTGTGTTGGTGCTGATGGTGGAGGTGAGGGGAAAGACAAAGAAGCATGTATGAACAGTGACATGGACAGTGTTGGTGGTGACTGTGTTGGTGGTGATGATGAGGGAGGTGGTGAGAAGAACAATGATATGGACAGTGTTGGTGGTGATGATGAGGGAGGTGGTGATAGGAACAATGATATGGACAGTGCTAGTGGTGATGATGAGGGAGGTGGTAATAAGAACAATGATATGGACAATGTTAGTGGTGATGATGGTGATGATGAGGGAGGTGGTGAGAAGACCCATGATATGGACAGTGCTAGTGGTGATGATGAGGGAGGGGGTGAGAGGAATATTATGAGCAATAAGGAATGTATTGTTGGTACTGGTTGTGGTGATGATGGTAGCTTGTGTGTTGATGCAAATATTGATAGTGCTGTTGTGATTAACAGTGGTGCATGTAGTAATATTGGTCCTGCTGAATATGGTATTGTAAACAGTGGTGTATGTAGTGACAGTGATTCTGTTTGCTATGATGTGGTTGTGAATAACAGTAGTGCATGTAGTGACAGTGATTCTGTTTGCTGTGCTGCTGTTGTGAATAACAGTGATGCATGTAGTGATAATAATTCGTTTGGTAATGATGTTGATGTGATTAACAGTGGTGCATGTAGTGATATTGTCTCTGCTGAATATGTTGATGTGATTAACAGTGGTGCATGTAATGATATTGGTTCCGCTGGTAATGATGTTGTTGTGAATGACAGTGTTGGTGGTGATGGTGTTGATGGTGATGATGAGGGAGGTGGTAAGAGGAAGAATGATATGGACAGTGTTAGTGGTGATGATGAGGGAGGTGGTGATAAGAACAAGATGGACAGTGTTTGCTATGATGTTGTTGTGAATAACAGTTGTGCATGTAGTGATAATAATTCTGTTGGTAATTGTTACGAAACGCAT
>JAWQFJ010004061.1:0-35000 GCA_034096865.1 Theodoxus fluviatilis
AAATGCAAGTCACGTCCATGTTACAACATGCTGAGTCAAAGACTGAAAATGACGTAATTAGGAGGGACAATGAGGAACAGTCATGAAGGGGTTGTCTCTCTTAGATTACATTCCCAAACATCTCCCTTTTTTCTTTTTTTCTTTTTTTTTTTTTTTTCGAAAACATGTATCTGGAGAACTGTCCTGGCACTGTTGACGAATAAATGTAGTTCCAGGTACTGTTTTGTATTTTTGTCTCAAACAGTTAGTACTACTACTACTACAACAAATAAAACACTTTGAAGAACTCAACATTTCAGTGAGACTCTTTTAACCAAATTAACGTAATAAATTTCCTGAAAGGTCGACTTCTTCCAATTACTGTTTAGGAAGAAATTTGTCAGTCACAAACCCAAAAGTCCCTCCATTATAAACTGATTTTCTCTTTAGAATGAAAATTTTAGAATAAACAGACTTTAATTTATATCTACAATCCTCTCGCTCCCAAGTCAAATAATTATCACTACCAGTGAATTAGTAACCCAACTTGACGGCTATAAAATCCAACACATATAAAGTAATCCATGGAAAATTTGTAATCCAATCCAGCACACTCGTGGAATAATACTGGAGTATGTGCACACAATGCTATATTCACCACAGCACCCACATTCACACGCACATAAGTCATAAGGCGGAGAAACCTCAACGCCTTCACTTTGCTCTGTTTTTAACACATTGGTTGTGCAAAAACTGCGCACACACTTCTTCCTCCCTGAAACGAGCTGGTTTGGAAGCTGTGTACCCAGCAGACGATCTTGTAACTCGCTTGTCGGGCGTAGCGACTTCCTTCGGATCGCCGGTGTCAGCGGGTTCTGATGACTCTTCTGCTGGCGGTAGATCTGGCATGACGATCTCCTGCGGAGGAGGGAGTTGTTGTAGGTGTTTTCTATTACGGCGCAAGACTCCACCTGGTGAGTTGACCAGATAGGTACGGTTTTCTTGATCTGCGGCGACAATAGTGCCGTGATTCTTCCAGCTGTTCTCGGAATCCATCTTGATCAGAACGTCGTCTCCCGGTTTCAGTTCAGACAGAGGCTTGGCACTGTGCCGTCTGTCGTAACAGAACTTGTAGCTCTCCTTAGCTTTCCGGTCTGCTTGACGTATGTCTGCGTCTTTGACAGGGAAAGGAATCAGGTTTTCTGGGAGTTTGGGGATCAAGGTTTTGAGCGTTCTCCCCATCAGGGCAACTGCAGGACTAACCCCCGTGCTGGAGTGAGGGGTAGACCTGTAGTTCATCAAAGCGATCTCAAACGACCGCTGTTGCAGTAGCGTCTTTGCTACTTTCACTGCACTTTCAGCCGCTCCATTTGCTTGTGGGAAACCTGGGCTGCTGGTCATGTGGTTGAAGTCAAATTCCTGTGCAAAATGCCGGAATTCTGCACATTGGAATTGTGGTCCGTTATCACTCACTAGAGTGTCTGGAATCCCATGAGTAGCGAACAGCTGAGTCATTTTCTTGATAATGACTGCGGATGTTGTAGAATGGAGGGGCAGTACCTCCAGCCATCTTGAGTAGTAGTCCACGACTACCAGGTACTCTCTGCCCTGGTGAGTGCACAAATCTGCTCCCAATCGTTGCCATGGTCGTTCTGGTAATGGAGTTGGTCGTAGCGGCTCGTTTTTCTGTGACTGTCGCTTTTGTCGGCACTCTTTGCACGTGTCAATGAGGTTCTTTAGGTCTCTACTCAGTCCTGGCCACCAGACTGATGACTGAGCATTCTGGCGGCATTTGTGAAGACCTTGATGAGTCCCATGCAGTTTGTTCAGCACCTCTTCACGCTGACTTCTTGGAACTACAATTCTGCCATTGTAGACCAATAGTCCTCGGATAAGCGACAGTTCTCCCTGTGCTTGGTGAAACGCTTGAAGATTGGCTGACGGTTTCACTGGCCAACCTCTCAGGACGTACTCCATGACTTGTTGCAGTTCCGGGTCATGGACTGTTGCTGCACGAAGCTTTTCCAGGCGCTGTGGGGTAACAGGCCAACCCGACTCCACTGAATCAACATAAGCAGCCATTGTTTCAGCGGTTTCTTCATCCTCTGCTGTGTGCGGCACTGGGCTCCTGGACAGAGCGTCGGCGATGATGATCTGCTTGCCCGGCACATGAACAACTTGTGCCTTGAACCGCATCAGTCGGATCAGTAGTCTCTGGCACCTCACTGGGGCTTTGTCAATGTCTTTGTTCTTCATCAGCGGAACCAAGGGCTTATGGTCGGTTTCGAGCACAAAACTGTCCAGCCCAATCAGGTATTTGGCGAACTTCTCGCACGCCCATGTGGACGCTAGGCACTCTTTTTCTATCTGAGCGTATCGCTGTTCTGCATCAGTCAGAGTTCTGGATGCGTATGCTATGGGAACAAGCTTGTCTCCATGCCACTGTAACAGTGCTGCACCCAAGCCATAGCTACTGCTATCAGCGCTCACCACAGTCTTTCTCTCTGAGTTGTAGAATCCCAGGGCTTGTGATGACGACAGTTGTTTCTTTACAGCCGCAAATGCCTTCTGCTGAGCTGGACCCCAACTCCACGCAGTGTTCTTCTTCATGAGATCAGTGATGGGTTTCATAGCAGTAGCCATCCCAGGTACGAACCTACCCAAGTAGTTGAACATGCCGCAGATCGTTCTCAGTTCGGTGAGCGAGGTGGGCGTTGGCATTTCTGTGATCGCTCTCACTTTTTCTGGATCTGGCCGGACTCCATCAGCACTGATGATGTGACCAAAGTATTTCACCTCAGTCTTCTTGATGTGACACTTTTCTTTGTTGAGTCTGAGCCCACTCTGTTCTATTCTTTTCAGAACGGCATCCAATCGTTCGTCATGTTCTTCTTCCGTTCTTCCATAGACGATAGTATCGTCCATGATTGCATCACAGCCTTCCAAGCCTTCCAATGTCTCTTTCATCTTAGTCTGAAAACTCTCAGGCCCTAGTGAAATTCCCATCGGAACACGCTTGAAACAAAACCGGCCAAATGGAGTTATGAACGTGGTCAACAGCGAGCTTCCTTCAGACAGTGGAATCTGAAAGAAACCTGACGACGCATCAAGTGTTGTGAAGAACTTTGAGCCAGCCAGTTTCGGAGCAATGTCATCCAAGTTTGGTAGCATGCAGTGTGGTCTTTTGACTCCTTCATTCAGTCTCTTGAAATCAACACAAATCCTCACACTGCCGTTGGGTTTGACAACAGGTACCATAGGAGCACACCAGTCAGTGGCCTCCTTTACTTCTTGGATAATGCCTGCTTTTTCCATGCGTTGCAGTTCAGCTTTAACCTTTTTCTGCAAAGGAAAGGGAACTCGTCGCGCTGTCGTGACGCAGTAGGGATTGATTCCTGGTTTCATTTTGATGTCCACCGGATCCGTTTTCAAAAGTCCAGTTGCACCAAAAACATTCTCGTGTACTTCTTCTACACGTTTCACAAGGCCCATCTTCTCTGCGACATTTCTGCTCAACAGGTTGCTACCTGTACGATTTCTGACCACAATGACTCTGTACTTGAAAGTCTTGTTCTTTACAGTGCTCTTTGCAAAGAATTCTCCACGTGTGGTCAGTTTTCCTCCCGGTGATGTCGAATTTATTCTTGTTTGCTTCAGCCTCGGCTTGATGCTGAAATTGTCGAATGTCTTGTCATTGATGATCGTGATGTCAGCGCCCGTGTCGATTTTAAACCTGACGTCATTCCCTTTTATCTTCAGGGTAATGGTCCATGGCTGCGTGTTGTCTGTGATAACGCTGTCTAGTGTTTGAATCTCATCTTCAGAGTTGTCTTCCTCTATCTCGCGTACACTGTGGCACATGCGCTCAAAGTGTCCCCTTTTGTTGCATTTTCTACATGATCTCTCTTTTGCTGGACACTGTCTCTCTTGTCCATGTTCATATCCACACCGTCCACATTTACGGGTGTCTTGGTTCTGCTGGCGATATGTCCCTCGGCCCCTACCCCTACGAGGATAGGCCTCTCGGTTTCTCAATCCACCTTCACCTCTCTGTCTGCCTCTACCTCTGGTCTCATCAACTGAAGCGGCGGCTGCGCCTCCTTCTTGCTGCTTCATTTGTAGTTTGATTTGCTCATGCTGTCTCGCAATTTCAAGTGCTTTCTCTAGATTGAGATCATGAATCAACTGCAGCTTCTCTTTCAGTTTGTAGTCATTCAATCCAACAACAAGTCTGTCCCGAACTTGATCTTCAGTATCTTTGTATTCACAGTGAGCAACGAGGGCACGAAGAGAACGATAGAATTCTTCTATTGTTTCTGACTCTTTCTGTCTTCTTTCTTGAAACTTTGTTCTCTCATAAATTATGTTCCTTTTCACCAAGAAGTAGGAGTCAAATTTACTCACGACTGTTTCGAAGTCTTTGTCATCTTCCTCGACTTCTCTGACGTCTTCTCCCTCTCCAACGGTCTTCTTGCCGAACTTCAGTATTTCAAATATCTTCTCAGATTCCTCTCCCATCACATAAAGCAACGTGTCTCTTTGGGTTTCTGGCTCTTCCTTTGACAGTTTACTTGCATTTCGGTAGCGACGAAACTGTTTGATCCAATGAGACCATTCTTCAGGCTTGAACGAGAAGTGTGGCGGCGGTTGAAGGTTCTGCATCTTGATAGTTCTTTTGAAGTTCCCGTCGATGAGTCAAATTTTTATCACTGTTGACCAAAACGGAATCCCACTTCTGACACCATGTTCAAGATAGACAAGTGGACGAACTGACGACTTTCACACATTAGGACATACCACTGTAGATTCCCATTTCAACATTTATTCTTCTGATAAATGCAAGTCACGTCCATGTTACAACATGCTGAGTCAAAGACTGAAAATGACGTAATTAGGAGGGACAATGAGGAACAGTCATGAAGGGGTTGTCTCTCTTAGATTACATTCCCAAACAAAGTGGTTTGGTACTTTAGTATCCAGTCCTACGAACTTATTGTATGCATACATGTAAAACTCTTTCTACCCTTTCCTGACTTCTAAGACCCCGTATTTCAGAGCCACACAACAAGGAAGATTGCACCTAGGCATGAAAGAGTTTAATTAATAGCTTAGAGTTAGTATTGTGGAGTGACCACATTGCATTCATTATCTGCGCTGTCTTTTGTTTGCCTTGAACGGAAATATCTTCAACCGATGCACTTTCTGACAGTGTGGTGGTAAATGAACAGCCTAAGTATTTATACGTATTTATTAGGGTTCACTTGGAGACCAAGGGTTCCTGACACGCATGCAAGGGAGTCGATCTGATTTTATAGCCCTGCTGGCGTGGTAGACAATAAGACACTGTCGTCAGCAAACAGCACTGCAAAATCTCGCTCTCACCTGTTGGCAATTGCACTCCATGCTTTCCATGCGCTCGGACGTGGTCCGCCACTTTGTTCATGCGCTTTAACGAAATGTATGTGCTCTCCTGGGCTCCCTGTTCTACGCCGATCGAACAGGTTAAAAATTCGGAAGTTTGGTGTTGCCATCTAAAACAGGACTGTACATTTGAGCACATAGCCTTTGACATATCGATGCATTTTGTTGACGGTCCACTATTTGCATTATCCACCAAAGATGGTCCCGGTCGACCGAATCAAAGGCCTTCTTGTAGTCTACGAAGGCAACATATAATTTACCATGGCCCCTTCCATACAGTGATACACATGTTTCAGTACGATGGAATGCAAAATAAAAACGTGGTCAATCATTGAGTGGTCTGGCCGGAATCCGGCTTGCTCAGAACAGATTTTGTTATCCACTTCTAGCCACGTGCGGAGACGTCTCGCTAGAATGGATGAAAAGATTGTTCTGAGAATGGGTAATAAGGAAAAACCACTATGATTGTCTGGATCTAGTTTGTTGCCCTCTCTGTAGACTGAAACTAAGATCGACTGCGCCCAAGGCTGAAGGAAATAATGGCTATCATAAAGTTTTATGAAAAGTTCTTTTGGGAAAGGAGCGATCTTGTCGCATAATGCTCAACGTAGGAGAGAGAGAGAGAGAGAGAGAGAGAGAGAGAGAGAGAGAGAGAGAGAGAGAGAGAGAGAGAGGTGGAGTGGAGGGCTGGGAAGAGGAGTGGGAGACACAGAGAAGTGAACTGAACTGGTTCATTGCCAACCCGACAGCCCATACAAAGTTTGTGGTTTAACCCACATACACACACAAAAGAAAGAAAAAAAAGAAAGAAAAGAAAATACACACATACACACACCTCCGTAAAAGCGTTGACAAATATGAACATACATGTATATCTAACTATCATGGTCCTTCCGGACTGATTCTACGTGATTCAGTTGCGAACTGAAGTGTGTGAATGCTCATACGATGGGTTACATGAAACCTTCAGACAAGGGTTCGTTTCAAAACTGGAAATTGCATTATTTAACAATTCGTCGTTATTTTCTCTCGCACTTCAAAAGCACAGTAAACATACATAGCGACATTCCTTGATATATTTACATTGCATCCTTTCACTATGATACTACATTTCCTCTTTACGTTGTCACTCAAGTACTGTGCGAGATATTTACGTCTTATCTCATCATATAGCTTAAAATACAGGAAGAAAAGTTCTTTGACTTCGATTGCAATGCAGAGAGGACCTTTTTTAAAATCATTCCTGTCACGGATCACATATCGCTGATTAATTTTCAAATTATTCACCCCAAATCTAAACCGCTGAAGGTTTTCCCTAAACATTTTAATTGTGACAAAAATAACCTATTTCTCCAGACTGAATATCTTTGTGAAAAAGCATACCATACACTTTTAGGACTGCTGTTGTTTCTTTCATCCTACGTTTGTCTGTAGCAGTCTTTGAGTGACTGAGGGAGGGAGGGAGGGACACAGACAGACAGACAGACAGACAGACAGACAGACAGACAGACAAACAGGCAGGCAGGCAGGCAGGCAGGAGGCAGGCACACTGACAGACAGACAGACAGACAGACAGACAGACAGACGGACGGACATACAGACACACAAACAGACACACAAACAGACACACAAACAGACACACACATACACACAGAGACAAACAGACACACAGACAGACACAAGACAGACACACAGACAGACACACAGACAGACACACAGACAGCTATGGACAGACAGACAGACAGACAGGCAGGCAGGCAGACACACACACAGACAGACACAGACAGGCAGACACACACACACACACACACACACACACACACACACACACACACACACACACACACACACACACAGACAGGCAGGCAGGCAGGCAGACAGGCAGGCAGGCAGACTGATATAGAGAGGGAAGGTGGCGGGTGAATGGGGAGAAACCAGTAGTGAAGGGGTTGAAGCAACATCAAGACGACAAGGTCAGAGCCCAATATAGGTCACATGCCAAACTGAGGCAAAGAAAGCTGTGAGGCATGCAGAGACTGCGATAGTGCAGGTCACTCGCTGGTAATTTGCCTAGAGACTCATATGAATGCGGACATCATGAATAATGAATATCATCTCCATATGCCATAATAAATACAGTGAATCAAAGGAATTCATCAACCAGCGATGTTCTTCTTCTTAACACACTTGCAAGAAAGTTTCAGTATAAGAGAAGGGTTATGACAACACTTCACACACACTCGACATAAGTGAACTCAGAAACTGGAGCATGGCGGCAAACTTTTTTTAAGCGCCACCCACCAATCTGCACCACCCGAGAAAGACATTCACTTCTCACACAGACGGCAAAAACAAACTTATATAGAAACTGGAGAACAGCATCAAACATTTTTTCAGCGCTTCCCACCAATCTGCACCACCCGAGAAAGACATTCACTTCTCACACAGAAGGCAAAAACAAACTTATATAGAAACTGGAGCACAGCATCAAACTTTTTTTCAGCGCTTCCCACCAATCTGCAACGCTCAAGAAAGACATTCACTTCTCACACAGACGGCAAAAACAAACTTATATAGAAACTGGAGCACAGCATCAAACTTTTTTTCAGCGCTTCCCACCAATCTGCAACGCTCAAGAAAGACATTGACGCGCTCTTAATAAGGAGCGTCATCTTTCAAAACCGCAGATGAAACTCCCCAAGCAAGACGCTCTGATCAAATCCGCAGATGAGCTTTTGGGGGAAATATTGAATTGTACGGGATGGAGTAGTAGATTGCGTTTCCTGCTTGGTCAACGGCGCATGTCCGTTGCTTGATGTGCGCAGACTGTCATGGCGCCATCGCTGTTGCTTCATCGCGTCACGGTAAGAGGGTCTCACTCCCTACGTCACGAGGTCAAAGGGTGTTGGGATTTTCAAGGTCTGTGGTTTTACTCAATGGAGACTTTGACATGAAGGTTCACGTTTGATCGCTATGCATCGTGTTTTAAAAAAAGGATGTAGAGTACAGTTATCAGTTGTATCATCGCCGTAGTCATTGTTGTCGTTGTAGTCGTCGTAGTCTTTGGGCGCGTTTGTTTGGCCCAAAATCTCGCGATTCTCCCTGAATGGCTAGTCGAGGGCGAGTGAGACGCTCCTACAACTAGAAAAACGGCCAATCATCTCTCAAGGCGGAAGAACATGGCTGCGTTCTGGCGCCAGAATCGGTGAAGAAGTTGCCGATATACGAAACAACTGACGATTCAGATATCGCATCAGTTTTTCACTTCATAGAACACACCATGGTGTCATATCGTATGGAACGGGAACTTTTTCAACGAAAAAAAGCAACCCGTGTTCAACTGTAGACAATTTTGTCGAAAATGTGATGCCTCGATTCATTTCGATGAATTCAAGGGACATAATTCACAGAGCGTACGTATACGGTGAAGGGACGTAGTTCATAGAGCGTACGTATGCTGCAAGCGATAAAAAAATTTCGGCAGTGTACGTCCAGAAATACCCAATACACCTACTCCTCTATATATACAAATGAACACTCGAACAGCAAATACTTCCGTGTCCGTAAATTTTTCCATTCTCGAACCCTGAGAAGCACATTACAGGCACCGGGCTCCGAACACCAGCCGAACTCGCACTGTCTCCGCCATTTTGGCTCATCCGGGTCACTGCAGCGGGAAGGATCGAGGGAGCTTCGGACCACCCTCGGCCTCCCGCTTTCACGGTTAGTGCGTCCGTATGAGCGAGGAACGTAGGAAACGCCTAGCCCTCGCGATTCTCTCGAGATTTTGGGCCAAACAAACGCGCTCGTGGATATCATCGTCATCGTCGTCGTCGTCGACGTCATCCTTATCGACACCCCCCCCCCCCCCCCCCCCCCTTTATGGTCATCGTATATTGTCATTCTTGTCATCGTATTTTATCTGTATAACAGTATTTCGAGCGTTCTCTGCAATCAGAATGGGATTAAGAATAAGCTGTTTTGCAGTTTATTGATAAATTTGTTTTATACGTAACCGAAGAGAGAGAACGAACGAACGATTTTATTTGTTAGGCCACCAGCCTATCACAACCTAAATATTAGAACACATCAAAGATCGTTATTAAGGCCTTTTCTCTTCTTTTGAAGGCGTTGTACAAATACATCACAACTGACCTCATGAAATGGAAATCATCTGTACCTATTAAGTCAATGATACCTACACGATAATTTCTGTCAAACAAATCATGAATATTCTTCTATTTGAGATCTTCGAGGGCGGGGCACGTGAGAAAGAAATGGAGTTCTTTCTCATTCTCTTCACAGCATGACGTTCAAAGCAATACCCTGGCGGAATCATTAACGAAACGAAATGTGTGTGTGTGTGTGTGTGTGTGTGTGTGTGTGTGTGTGTGTGTGTGTGTGTGTGTGTGTGTGTGTGTGTGTGTGTGTGTGTAAGAAAGAGAGAGAGGGGGGGGGGGGGGGGGGGGGAGTGAGAGAGAGGGAGGGAGGGAGAGAGAGATAGAGGTGGGGGGGAGATAGAAAGGAGGACGAACGGATGGACGGACGAACGGACGGACGGACGGTCGGACGGGCGGGCAGGCAGGCAGGCAGGCAGGCAGGCAGGCAGCAGACAGGCAAGCAGGCAGGCAGGCAGCAGACAGGCAAGCAGGCAGGCAGGCAGGCAGACAGGCAGGCAGGCAGGCAGACAGGCAGGCAGGCAGGCAGGCAGGCAGGCAGACAGGCAGCCAGGCAGCCAGGCAGGCAGGCAGGCAGGCAGGCAGGCAGCAGGCAGGCAGGCAGGCAGGCAGGCAGGCAGACAGGCAGGCAGGCAGGCAGACAGGCAGGCAGGCAGGCAGGCAGGCAGGCAGGCAGGCAGGCAGGCAGCAGACAGGCAAGCAGGCAGGCAGGCAGGCAGACAGGCAGGCAGGCAGGCAGTCAGGCAGGCAGACAGGCAGGCAGGCAGGCAGGCAGGCAGGCAGGCAGAGATGGAGACAGCATCAGACGAGCATTTTGTTTCATCGATTTGTTTCACTGACCTGAACATGTTTTATAAGAGTTTTTACACCTCTCTCTCTCTTTATCTCTCTCTCTCTCTCTCTCTCTCTCTCTCTCTCTCTCTCTCTCTCTCTGTGTGTGTGTATGTGTGTGTGTGTGTGTGTGTGTGTGTGTGTGTGTGTGTGTGTGTGTGTGTATGTGTGTGTGTGCAATCTCTATTCTACTTTAGGCATCTGCTCGCACACATGGTAAACTGTTTTTGCACCCATGCCACCAAATAACAAAAAAACAGATCTCCTTTCTGTATCGCACTGGCCTCTGAAAGACCACTTTCTTCTCATTCTACTTTTTGACCAACTCAGCTCCGCCAGTTTCGCAGAGTGAAGACCGGAAGGAGAAAGGGGGAAGACAATTCGATTTGTCTGTGAGACGGGTCAAAAAAGAAGGCAAAGCTACTTGCCTGTTTGCCTCCGTGACTCAACTCTGTTCGACCTCCCCGCGCTTGTGGTTTGGGGAAAAACATCGGCAGAAGTCATTTCCATAACGAAATCCGCCTCGCTAGACCCGAAGCATGATGGAGAGACCTGGAGGAGGGGTCCTTCATGCTAGTTCTCCGTCGATAATACCTATCCCGTGTCCAAAAAGTCCCGTCCCCTCTAGGGCTAAATGAGATTTGCACAGATTTCCCGACTGTACTGGCCGCTAACCTCGTCAGGGGAGACAATTCTAGGACGTAACTCGATTTCCCCCGCATGCATCAGATGTCGTGGAGCGAGAGAATTCCGGCGGAGGCCAAAGTTCGCCAAACTGGCCTACCTTTCTTGCAGACCCCATTACATGCCATAGCCAATTGTGTTTTTTCTTGGCGTGTGCGTGGAGTGTGTGTGTGTGTGTGCGCGCGCGCACGCGTATCTGTGTGAGTGTGAATGTGCGTGTGTGTGTCTCTGTGTGCGCGTCTGTGTGTGTGTGTTAGTGTGTGTGTTTGTGTGTGTGTGTGTGTATGTGAATGCGCGTGTGTGTTTCTCTGCGTGTGCGTCTGTGTGTGTGTGTGTGAGAATGCGCGTGTGTGTCTCTGTGTGTGCCTCTGTGTGTGTGTGTGTGTGTGTGTGTGTGTGTGTGTGAATGTGCGTATGTGTGTCTCTGTGTGTGCGTCTGTGTCTGCGTGTGTGTTTGTGTGTGTCTCTGTTGCGCGTCTGTGTGTGTGTGTGTGTGTGTGTGTGTGTGTGTGTGTGTGTACGTGCTTGCAGGCGTGTGATAAAGTCAACCATTCTTCGGTTTCACCAAGGTCTTCAGCACGAATGCTGCAGCAACTGACTTTCAAGCAGCAACTGACTTTCAAGCAGCAACTGACTTTCAAGCAGCAATTGTGCAGAGGTCGACTTCCATTCGTGATTTCATGCAGTTACAACAGGTTTGAGGCAAAGCGAAAGGCAACATCAGGCACTGTGTACAAACTGAGCAGCCTTTGAAGGCAGAGATGGGAACATTCTTCAAATGGCCACCTCGATTCCTACAAGCCATTTCACGCCTGCCGTGGCCGGGAGGAAGTGAAGAGTTGGAGGCCGTGGAGGAGATGCGGCCTGTCGGATCTCACACAGACTGTTGTGATTGTAAACACTTGTGTACAAGCCACTATCGAACTGCCCAAACCCTCCTCTCTCTCTCTCTCTCTCTCTCTCTCTCTCTCTCTCTCTCTCTCTCTCTCTCTCTCTCTCTCTCTCTCTCCCGTCATTGTATAATTTTGTATTTGCTTTTTTGTGATCTGTCTGGAAACTTCCTGACCTGTCCTCTGTCTGATGGGTATCTGCCTGCCTGCCTGCCTACCTGTCTATCCGCTTGCCTACCTTCCTGTCTGTTTGTCTGTCTGACCGTAGGTCTGCCTGTTCGTTCGTCCACCTATTTGGCAGATTGTCCGTTGTTTTGTCTGCCTGTCTTTCCATTTGTACCGCTGCAAATGGATCTGCAAATCGTGTTCGTCTGTTGATCTGTCCATTCTGCGTCTGTGTCTTTCCTTACGTTGTCAAGAGTCTGCTTAGAGTGCATTCGTATGCATCTGCCAATCTGTCCATCAGTTTATCAGTCTGTCTTTCGTTTGTCTCTCCATCCATCCACAGGGTTACAACATCCACATCCCGTCCAGGGAGGCAACTCTGGAAGATCTGTGAGGATGCCCCTGTCTGTGAGGATGGGCAACACGTCGATTCTTGAGCAACCACGTGCGGCGCTAGCAATTTCCTTTCTAGACAGAGGGAAAGCAGGAACGATAAAACTCTGGCCTATGAAAACTCATTTCCAATGCGGCGTCTTTCTGTTCCCTTCACGAGGTGCGCGGCGTGAATGAGACGCGGGAGTCGTGCGCAGAGATTATTTCCGCCTCCGAAGTTTGATTTTCAAAGGAGAGTAGTCTTCCTTTTTCACAACCACCCTCGACAGAAATTTTCCTCCCTTGCGCGCAACTTACGTAGACAAGCGCTGAAGAAGACGGACATCACCGTGCAAAAACCTGTCGACCTACACGGTTCTTCTGTATCCATGAAGGACCAGGAAAGTGGAACCGATGTAATTTGTTTAAGGTAGTTTGGGTTTGTTATGAGATAAAAAGGTGCGCTTAGGGGTTGTTCAAGGTCCGTGGTGTGGCACTCTTGATATTTTGCCTGCCTGTTTGAGAGCTACCTCCCTTGATTATCATTGGAACGTCGATTCCACGATTCTCCTTGCCCCGTGGGCATGTGGATGAAAGTTCTTCGTTTTTGCAACCACCAAGAAAACAAAGAAAGAAACAAAATAATCCCTTTTGCAAATAATCAACTGAGGTAACCTTCAAACCTTGGCAGGCGATAGTTGAAGAGTGCCCAAGGTGCTGATGATGACCTAAACATTTTGGTTGAAGATGTTAGACTACTGAATAGCATGGAATACTAATGCGAACCCCCCCCCCCCCCCCCCCCCACCTCCCCCCTTCATCCTGGTCCATTATTTAATGTAAGGGAAGGACGCACAACTTAGTGACGCTTCGAAACGCTCGCATTTGATGTAATCGTTCTCAAGCATCCAGAACATGCATGGGTACGGGGGTGTTACTACATATAGGCGATGGATGGATGGATGGATGGAGTTTAAGGGCCTATCAGCCTTGTAGGCTATATAAGGCCACAACATTAAGAAACACCCATCTTTAACAAAGAATTCAAACTCTTCTCAACAGTGAGTTCTTATACAGTCCATCTAACCAGTGACATGAAATCAATTAAATCGAGTCTCACTGCCCACCAGCCAGCAAGGCTGCGAAGAGCCTTCAAACATGAAGACTCATAATGGGTGATAGGGGAAAATTTCACACCTCAATTTCCCTGTCATTTACAAAACACTAAAGAATAGGTGGATGGAGCCCAAGGGTTCATCAGCCGTGAAGGCCATACAAGGCCACAACATACTTTCCCTTATTAAAAAATGCAATTAAAGGAAGACCTCAGAGGAGGTACGTGGAGAAATATCGAAAACAATTAAGACATAGTACCACTCATAAACGAGAATAATACTCAGAATCTATCAAATATTTTATCACAGCTAAAGGGTCTTTAAAAAAGTCAGACAGACTGCTCGACCCACTCCGTAGATGAGCCAGTCGAGGGCACTCCACCAGAACGTGCCGCATGGTGAGCCTGCACTGGCAGGTGTGGCACTCCGGTGGAGGCTCCGACCGCAACAAATAGGAGTGGGTCAGAAGAGAATGGCCGATCCGGGAACGGCAGAGCACAACTTCCTCTCTTCTCGTCAGCGATGTGGGGGAGAGTCGCTCACCCCACACAGAAGATACGTCATGAAGTTTGTTATGTGTCTTGCCGTCCCAGTCGGACTGACACAGATTAAAAATGTAGTTAGTAACACGAGGTACCAGATCGCCCGCCGGGATCCTGCCCGGGGACATGGGAAGGGAGAGAGCAGACTTGGCAGCCTGATCTGCTCTCTCGTTCCCCGGGATGCCCATATGGCTAGGGACCCAGCAGAAGACGACCTCAGCACCCCCACACTGTAGTCGACACAGATGAACAAAAATACCAAACAAATAAGGATGGGAAATTTCCCTACCCCGCAGAGCCTGTAAGGCCGATAACGAGTCAGAGACAACAAGGGTTCGTGGCAGTCTCTTGCTCTGGACTACGCCAAGAGCGGCCTCAAGTGCACTAAGCTCTGCAGAGTAGATCGAAGTCCCATCCGGAAGGCGAAAGCGCAAGACGGTTTCGCGGGCAACAACAGCTGCCGCCACACGATCTCCATCTTTAGAACCATCTGTATAAAGTGGGTAAAAATGTGCATATGTAGATAAAATTTCCCGGAATGCACTCTTGTACATGTGAGCGAGGGCAGCACTCTTGAAAAATTTCGCTAGATTAAGTAAAATAACAGGTTCAGGCATGAGCCACGGCGGTGACAGATATAAAGGATAGGTAAAAAAATTGTCCATCTGAACATTTGCCGCCGCGATATCCTTCCCAATTCGTATCCCCAGCGGGGGGACACAGTTGGGTTTGGCCGCGTTAAGGTGTGGAAACTTTGGTCGGACAACACAATGATAAGTAGGATTTGTCGGGTTGGAACCTACACGAACGATGTATTGTAACGCGAGCTTCCGCCTACGTAAATGAAGTGGAGGCTCGCGCGCCTCCGCATATAAACTCTCCACAGGAGAGGTGCGAAAGGCACCGAGGACCGATCGTAAACCCTGATGGTGGATTGGGTCAAGCATCGACAAGTACGACATATAGGCGAGGAAAGCCAAGATCTTGCGAGGCATAGATCGGTGTCAACAACATGAAAACAGATGTAAAGACAATCAAATGTGGACATGTTGACACCAGCCTTTGCCTCGTAAGACCTCCCGTCTATGCAACGCGGCCATGTTGTATTCGAGCAGCTCGCCTGTCTGTTCGTCTGCTTGCTTGTTAGTTTCCATGGCTGTTATCGTTGTTGCTGCTGTAGCTCTTCTGTGTCCATCTGTCGGCTCTGGAGTGCATCACCATCGAAACAGGTTGTGCATTGTCTGAGCTCCCGTTTGACAACAGTACCACTGCAAATGTCGGAGTAAAGTAATATCATGATTGGTGAGATTCTGCCTAGTATCACCCTAAATGCAGTGAGCGAACTTTCAAGAACACATATTGTGAAATACTGGTATACTGATGCAAATTTTGATTGCCCAATCAAAACGCTGAACTGGATGGGTCCATCTGCAAGGGAAGAGTGAAGCGCACGTCGATGCAGCGACTACAGTTCCCAGACCAAGAAATATCCGTCAAAGAGCTAGGGAAAGAAATTTCCGTTGGGGACCAAAACTATCTTCAAAGACGCTATGAAAGTTTGCAAGAGAAGGAAGCTGTTGAGGTGCCCTCCATTTAGTTGCTTGGTATGCACATCCTCCTCCCCCACCATCCCTACCCCCCACCCCCTACGAGTATCTGATGCCCCTGTCGGAGCTGTCCTCTTCCTCGGAAGGGGTATGACGGCTCGAAAGTCCAAGCTCAGGGTCAGGGAAAAGAAGACGGGTGTGGGCAAAGGGGAATCGAGCTAGAGGGGAAATGGGTGTCGGGTGGGGGTTGGGGGTGCCAGGGGTCGGCAAAGAGACAAGGACGTCGGGGGGGGGGGGGGGGGGGGACAGGGGGGGAAAGGGAGTAGAAAGTGGGAGGTGGGGTGGGGAGGCAATGTTCAGGCAAGGGTTTGGCGCAAGAGAGAACAGGGTATGAAGGACGGAGAGGAAGGAGAGGCCACCGTCGCCCTCAGACTGAGTCTGGCGCCCAAACTGCGGTGAAAACAGCGGAGTCGGGCAGACGAGCAGCGGGAAGAAAACACTCACCCCACCCCGGACCCCCAAAAACCAATAGGGCTGCGCCGGACTGCCCAATCAAAGGAAATTGCTGTTCTTCAGTCCCCCTTCTGTCTTGTCGGATTTCTCCCCCGAGTGCTGTCAGGGCGCGATCCTCGAGATTTATCGTCAGCTTATAATAGGATCGGCAAGACAAACAGGTCTGTCAGCCTCCGATAGGCTGTCCCACCCGCCCCTCTTCCCCTGCCTATATATACAGGTTCCGGCCCTCCTATTGATTACATTAGCTTACGGCCTGCCTTCCCGTTCCACCAAGCCTCTGCCGCAAGAGCTCTTTGAAACAGTCATAGCACTCGAAAGTGCGTCACATGCGCGTCATCGTCCTCTCGCTGACGTCACAGACGCGTCGTGTTCTCACAAAGCAGCCTTTTGATGACGTCATAGTTGGATCCAAGTTCCTTTAGTAGAGGATTTGTAACCGTCCAATAATAATAATAATAATAATAATAATAATAATAATAATAATATAGTTTATTTACGCATATATCTTCCCTTGACAGGCAAGCTCACGGCGTTTATACTCCAAAGACGATGTCACTGGGACCAATAGTTAGTTTGAGGGCGTCGGCTCTCTATTGCGGAGGGCCGCTATTGCGGGGGGCCTCTATTGCGGGATTTTTTTTTTTGTCAAACGTTCTTAAGGCCATTTTTATTCTTTTGTCCTAAAACGCAAAAAAACACATAAAAGTTTTGTTACTGATTGTAACATAAATTTTTTCGGGTTTTACCGATAGCGCTCAGCCTAGGCAGCACCCGCCACCCCGCCTAACTGACTTGGCCTGTCCGGGGAGTTTCACCTAAACCTGGACGCGTTACTTTTTGTCCAACATCAGCGTCGGGCCCTGGAGTTAGGGCGTATGGACCACCCGTTGAGAGTCAAATGTTCGATGGAGTTAGAATATAAAACTTCACCCGTTATTGATAAAACCCGAAAAAATTTCGAAGGTTTTTTTTTAAAGTAACAAAACTGTTATGGTGTTTTAGGCGTTTTAGGACAAAAGAATCAAAATAGCCTTAAGAACTTTTGACCAAAATAAATTCCGCAATAGCGGCCCCCCGCAATAGAAAAAACCCGAAAATTTTCCCCCCAAAAGTAACAAATATTTTATGGTTGTTTAGGCGTTTTAGGACAAAATAATCAAAATGGCCTGAAGAACTTTAGACCAAAAATATCCCGCAATAGCGGCCCCCCGCAATAGCGGCCCTCCGCAATAGCGGCCCCAAACCAGTTTGAGGGCCTGATCCGATTCGCCTCTGCCGACCACCAGGAGTGCTTCAGTTTTTGAGTCATTGAGTTGGAGCTTGTACAGGGTCATCCACCCACCGTTTCACGTCAGAGATAGTGTTTGCTGGTAGAAAGAAGAGAGTGGATTTGACTGGGATGGGAGGAGTTGTAGAGCTGGGCCCGTATCCAGAACGGCGATTTATCTTTTTAACACTCGATTTATCCCCTAACCCCGGGTTATCTTGATCGGTTAGATAAGGTTCGCTCGTCAGAGGATCCTAGGTTGCGCTTTGCTATATATACTGGTTTCCAGCCAAGGGAGAGCGGAACAGACAGTTGGAATCGTCTGAGTTTAGAGATAAATCGGGGTTAAAATAACCCGCCGTTCTGGATACGGGCCCAGGGTATCATCAGCAAATTCACTGTGAGAGACTGAATGACTATCAATTACATTGGAGAGTGGTTGGGTGTACAGTAGAAACAGCAGAGGACCCAGAACAGAGCCCTGAGGGACTCCGTACTTGAGAGGTGTAGGATCAGAAGCAAAACCCGAGATCGAAACAGTCTGTCTACGTTCTGAGAGATATGAATGCAGGAAAGAGAGTGCTAAGTTCTCAATGCCAAAAACGTTTCTAAGACGGGTGAGAAGAATTCCATGGTCTATTATGACGAACCCAAGTCCAACAGAGTAAGAAGAGAAACTTTGGAATCATCAGAAGCAACGAGAAGATCGTTTAGATCACGGAGCAGAGCTGTTTCGGTGGAATGATGAGCACGGTACGCGGATTGAAAACGGGCCAAAAGGTCATACTGGGACACGTGCTCCAGCAGCTGCTGCAAAGCTAACTTCTCTAACAATTTTGACAGAAAAGAAAGATTGGAGACTGGCCTATAATTACTAAGTTTGTTTGGATTCAGGACCTGCTTCTTCAAGAGCGGCTTAACTATAGCCTGCTTGAAAACACTAGGGAAGGTACCAGTCTGGAAGCAATCATTGATCATATGTCAGGACAGGTAGGATCTCATCAATGCACTCAACTAAGAGGGGTATGGGAACAGGGTCAAGGTCACAGGAGGTAGGGTTCAAAGTGCGGATGGTCTTGAGGACCGCACTAGCCTCAACCGGGCTGAACTGAAGGAGGGGAGTACCCCTGAAGGGTACTGGGTCATCACTAACAGGCGCACCTGCATCAGCAGACATCAACGTTGCTTCGAATATCGGACACCTTGGACACAAAAAAGTCGCAAAACAGGAAATAAGTTTGTGTGACACTAATGACACTCAGTGATTCCGAGATAAAGCACCGAAATCGACGCAGGGGTCAAGGTTGCTTTTTTGGTGGGTTTTATCAATAATCCATGTGCATGTGAACTTTTTCATTCCCTACAAATGTTGACATGTAAAGGGAATTTTCAAAATTGCGCAACTACCTACCAACAACAAAAAACAACCAAACAGACAACACCGGTAGGTATGCAATATTGGGTACTTTCACAGCCGACAAGCATTAACTAACTCAATGCCCTCGCCATTTTGTGGCATTACACCGATGTTCCTGGGATTTCCTTCGACATCGTCAGACCATTTTGCATTGGATATTTAAGAATAAAAGACAAATAGAAGGCTCCAAAGTGCACAAGCAACTCGCAAGTTTGCTCTTTACATACACATTCCCTTATACTTAAACACTCGATTGAGAATAATGGAGTTTTCGCGCTATCGTTTTAGACATAACTCAGCAAAAAATGTACAAAAGGTGATATGGTCATATGCTACACTTAATTTTAAAAGAAATTCAAAGTTTCTTTAAGGTGACACCAACATTTTTGGGGATCCAAAATGTCTCTTACTTTTGTGCGTGGAGGGACACAGATGTATCCTTTTTTGCTGCTTAGGGCCGCCCCTGGCTGAGCTACTGGAGCAGGCCCCGAAACTCTAGCAGTCAGGGGCTCCAGCTGGTGAGGAGGGTATTGAGTGGCTCCAGCCGAATGTTTTACTCTCGCAAGATTTTCTACCTTTATCAAACATCCCACTGCCAGCCATTGTGTTCTATAACGAAACGTAACATTCCACTACCAAACGTTATGTTCTCTACCAAAGCCTAACATTCCAATGCCAAACGTCATGCTCTCTACCGAAACGTAACATTCCACTACCAAACGTCATGTTCTCTACCAAAGCCTAACATTCCAGTGCCAAACGTCCTGGGCCCGTATTCACAACGGCGATTTATCTTTTTAACACTCGATTTATCCCCTAGCCCCGCGTTATCTTGATCGGTTAGATAAGGTACGCTCGTCAGAGGCTCCTAGGTTGTGCTTTGCTATATATACTGGTTTCCAGCCAAGGGAGAGCGGAACAGGCAGTTGGAATCGTCTGAGTTTAGAGATAAATCGGGGTTAACATAAATCGCCGATAAATCGCCGTTGTGAATACGGGCCCTGCTCTCTACCGAAGCCTAACATTCCAATGCCAAACGACTTGTTTTCTAATGATGCGTGACATTCCAACACCTGCCGCCACGTTCTAAAGGTATAACGAAACGTGAGGTAAAACGGGATGCAGAGGATAGGGTCGACGAAAGTTTTCTCCTGCAGTGTGCCAACCCAGATTATGACAAAAATTACAAAAATGAATAAACAAAGGAAGAACGCAAGCAAGCAAGCTTGTTTCACTACCTAGTATTAGCTTTTGCAGGCTGTGTAAGGTCATACATCTGGATACTCGCTAGAGCTCGTCAGAGTGAGAGCGTAAAATCATTATTTCCCCCGTCATTTGCCTCTTACGAATATATTAGGGTGACGTGGATGGTCTATTCTCGCCCCCAACCCACGAGAGTAAGACAACCGAACAAGTCACTCCCTCTAATAAGACCTTGATAGAAGATGGATGGATGGATTGTGTTTTACGGCCTTATCAGCCTTTGTAGGCTATGTAAGGCCATTAAGCACAACAAGTACTAGAACAGTTTTGAATAAACGCAAATCAAGTCACGGTCTCCCTAGTTTTTTGCCTCTTATGAATTGCATAGGGAGACGCGGTGAATCGATTCTCACCCCGAACCCACTGGGGGGCTTGATAGAAGAGATAGGTGCCACTTGTGGAATATATTAGATAACTTTCATACACTACACACGCAACATGATGTATTCAAATTTACAAACAGAGCATAATTCATTCATACCCATGTAAGAAAACAACATAAATTCAATAGGACATTTTTGTCACTTGTTGGCCGCTTGACCAAAGGCGAAGAAGGTAATGTGGAGGGTTTGGTACGTAACAGTCTGGCAAACGGCTCGTCCACTGTCTTGCATTGCCGATAGTACTGTAGCAACGATTTTCGATGAATTTCGGCCCAGAAGATAACGTGCACACGCAAAACACACGGGCACTTACGGGCAAGTTCATGCATGCACACACACATACACAAACGCACACACACACAGACATACACACGTACACTCCATACATTGTCAGAAAAATGCAACATGTTCACTCCTACCAATACTCAGAGACATAACAAAGTAGTGTATTTTCTTATAGGAAAAAATGCATAAAATACATGAACAAATGCAATTCACAACTTCATCATCAATACTCTACATATTCTCTACAGAAGATACACAGGTTTCTGGCACTTGCATTTATTACTTGATGAATGCGACAAATTCTCACAAATATGCCTAACTCGGCTTATAACAAGCACACGAAGCAACGATGAGTATGTTGAAAACATGCGTCACCTTTTTCCATGAAAAGGAGTCACTTGTGATTCCGTTTTCATTAACACAGTGTTGTCTTAAAATCACACTTCAGCAATCTCTTTCGGAGTGTCATTCAATGTCATAAATATCATCAACAAAAAGTGCAGGCATACACATAATCATTCATGAAAAGTGGACCAAAATGTTGGCACCGTTTTAGCTATATAAAAGAAGGAAAAGCAAATCAAATACAAATTAAAAGATATCCACATTGAGCTATCAAGTCCAACATTCTCCAGCGAGGATCTTGAAACACAGTAAGGGTCATGACTACACTTTGTCAAGATCAACATGGACCCTCCAGACACGTTTGCTGTTCATTAACTCTTAACTGTGCATGTGCAGCTTCAAAACAGTGAGAAAGCAAACACCACCAGCAATAATTGTGCAATGCTGCATTATACACGGAAGCTTAAAGCATGAGATAAGCTTATTACTTAGAATCTTGGTAAGACTCTTGTCAGAACATATGTGACCCTCCACCACAAAATGAAACACTTCACCTTTGGGAAACTCTTAACTATAACAGTATAAGTATACTCGTAACTGGAGACATTTCTCTTTCCAATCAAACTAAAAGCTTGAAAATAGGAGGAATAGTGACAAAGTTATGAGCTACTGAAGATTGGTGCCCACTGTTAAGACGATTTAAGGGCTATAAAATTTAGACAATTAAAAAAATGCAACACAGATTTGTCATCGTGATGGCTATTTTGAATTGGGTATATCAGGAGACCAGCTATCAATGGAAAAAACAACAAAAACAGAAAAGATGGGTTGGGAGAATGTACTCTATGAATATGCAACACGTGGCTGATCTGTTTATAGTTTATCACTTATGCGCGGACAAAGTACTGATTTCTCAACCAAATTTTCACTCCTGTTTGGATAGGGTAAGGCCTTATTTTGTCAGAATAAGCAAAGATAATAATGGATTTCACAAAAACCAAATGTAATGGTACAATTAGGCAACTTTTATTATCACTCAAACATTATATCAGGCTCCTGAGAGCATGTAACCAGGCTGCAGGTGATCAGTCACAGTCACAAAAACACAAATCATCACCGTTTTACAACATAGAAGCACTGCACCATGGGTAAAATGCCATGGGTAAACTTTTCAGTACACCTGGATTTGCAAACAATATGCACATCTTTCCATAATTGCATAAACCTCTTTTCCATTCAAAATTCCTTCCATTCAAACACAGTCTTGTCAACATTTACTTCCCATCTCATCTTCATAAAGAATTATTGTAAATGCTGCAATTATTGTTCTTGGAGAACAGTATTGATCCCAGAAATATGCTTACATGGTAAAGATAACTTTGAACAAGATGACAAAAGAAATCACAAGCCTTGCTTGGTTACACACTATGAAACTGAGCAGACTTTGGGGTCCTGTCCATTTCCAACAAGATTCACTACATGAAGATCCACTTACTAAATAATGGACACTGGAAGCTTCTAGAGCGCCATAAAATCCACCAGAAAACATTCCCCCGATTTTATAGAGCAAAGCAGAATGCAGAATTTTTCTTGCTCTTAGCAACGAAGTCATCAATGCCAAAAAAAATGCTTGGTTCCTCACACTCCACAAAACCTTAGCAAGGGATTGAAAGATTATGACGATGACAGCGACGACAATGACAATGATGATGATGACGATGACTGTGATGAATAATAATGGAATCTTACATCTGTCTGCATTTGTAGGCTATTTAAGGCCAATAACTGTAAAATCACTACAGCTGGTTAGAATACAAGCAAGTCTATATCAAATCCCCTAGTTATTCACCTTTTATGAATGGAGTAGGGAGAAAGGATGGATCCATTCTTACTCCCAACCCACAGGGGCGGCGTGGCCAGAATCAGGGACCGACAGATGCTAATGATGTACCTTCAAATCATATAGTGAGTTGTTTTCTTTGGAGGACATATTATGTTTCTGAGTTGTACATTTACTTAGAACTCAATTTCGAAGCAAATGTTAAAGAGAATGAAAACTTTAAAAAAAGAAAACTTATAAAAAGCTAGTATTTAGTATGTTTTCTATTTGTAAATAGAAACAAAAAAATGTAATTAAATACATTAAAAATAATCTTACTTCTCATGCACTGAGCAGAAAAATCTTCCAATGTTCCCATGACTTAGAAAATATATGCACTTTGAATTCATGAAAAATGCCATTGTTTGACAATGTCTGAACATTAGGTCATGCTGATGCCTGACAAAAATGAACTAGAAAAAACTGCACTAACAGTGATAGAAATGACTCAGCACAAGCAATAATATTTTGCAGTAAATATACACTGGCAGTTTTAAAAGTCAATCTAATTTACACAGACATACACAAGTAGCAATAGAGCACAGCAAAATCATGACATTCAATATCTTATTTATTGAAAATCATTTTCAGTTTGCAGTGAATATACTCATGGCAGCTACTCACGTTTACATATCACAATTTCAAAATGATTTTTTGAGATGATGTTCAAACAGACAAAACAATATCAAATTCAGCTTCTGCAACCCCCCAAAAAATGTGTGAGTTTTTAAAAAATGCACAAAAGGACATTCAAAATTACTAATCACAGTCAATATTTTTGTGAGAGACATAGGCCACACTGAAAGCTATATTAGAAAATCACGCTGCTGCACAGCTTCTTCAGGAATGGCCGACATTCAAACTCTTCCTCTCGAGGCAATCTCATTAAAGCCATTCTTAAAATTAAAAGACTACAGCAGAATACTTTTCTCAAGCAAACAACAACAATCACAATCTTATGAAAAGCTCATCTTGGTCCTGCAGCATGAAGAGGTAATACTTACATGGTTTTTCCAAATCTCCACACAGTCCCATCACAACTGTGCAAACAATGAAATGCCAAGCCTGACATAAGTTACTTAGTGAAGCCACTGGCAGCACCAAGACTAGTAATCCACCAATTAGTCGATGTAATTCCTTCCAGGATGTTCTTTTTCATTCACAGACTGCACCTGCTTTCTTCATCTGAGACAGAAGTTACAACTATCTATTCACACACATTGTGTCATTTCAAGAACACCTGTAAGAAAGAAATCATCACCAGCAACATATGTACATTGAGTAAACACTCGTTTTCTTTTTCAATTCCACCATAACACATTGTCTCCAAACTTTCCAAAGACACTGCCACTTCAACCATCTTTGCACTCTTGCCTTCTTGAGCTCGTATGCTAGTTTGAGAAAAATAAAGGCATTCCTAACAACTGCAGGTGTTCATTCAGACAACAAAAGTCTCTTCAAGTGTTATAACTCACTCTTCAAAGCTGTCAAACAATCTTCTGGATAGGCATTTTGAAATGATCTTTCATAGAGGACTGCAAGAAAACCAGGCCTGGAAGATATTCCCCATGGCCATGCTGTTTCGCCTTAGAAATCACCTGCTAGATATTCTCCAGTAGGAATATTCATGAAAGACTGCTTGATTCTCTGCACAACTGTTATGCCTCCCACAGGATTCTAGACATTTTCTCATCAGCAATATGCAATATTACTCAGTACTAAACCTTTTTAAAGTCTTCTTTATTGTGACTAGATATTTTGTTAAGAGTGTAAATCTACACTGCATCACCATAGACTTGCATGACCTTCAGGTCTTTGCAAACACTCTCCACAGCTGCCTGCTCCCCTCAACAGCCGTCAGATGTTCTCTCTGCAGGGCACCCATGACCCACCGCCACAGCTCCACGACCGTCTCCTGAGGAGGGAAAAATGTCTACCAGTGCACCAAGCTCATGACAATGAGAAGGGCTAGCCAGCCTGCTGAGACCTGGAGCGTCAAGAGAACGGCTAAGCGATCAGCATGTCATCCTCCTCATCCTCCTCGTGGCCCGTGTCTGTGTTGCGGGTCAGCATGTAGTTGTCCATGTCGATGGAGCGACAGTGGTTGATGGCATAGCGCAGCTTCTCTGCCAGCACCTCTCGTGATGAGTACATGGGCAGCCGCAGCTGGAAGAAGCAGGTCTGGGCCGTGGGAAGACTGTCCAGTCCCTGCAGACAAAGAAGGAGAGAGATGGCAGATGTGTGGTGAGAAGTTCAAGTGTATCCTCTTCAAATTAAGTAAATGAAATGAACAAGAAGGGCAAAGCCCATACGACTCACATGGTTGACCTTGACCTTTACATGATTTTGACATTTACATGACCTTGACCTTCAGGTGACCTTCAAGGTCAAGGTCAAACAACTAAACCTGGCAATGACATCATACACTACGAAATGCTTTACACATTTTCCCTACCCAAATACATGTGACCTTGACCCAAGGTCAAGGTCATCCAAGGTCATGCAACACAAAGCTCTTAATTCAAGTCATAGGAAGCACAATGGTGATTATTGGCACTTTCTACCATGAGATATGGTCACTTTTAGTGGTTCACTACCCCATTTTGGTCACATTTCATAAGGGTCAAAGTGACCTTGACCTTGATGATATGTGAACAAATGTGTCTCATGATGAAAGTATAACATGTGCCCCACATAATTATTAAGTTTGAAACAGTTATCTTCCATAGTTCAGGGTCAAGGTCACTTCAAAATATGTATACAATCCAACTTTGAAGAGCTCCTGTGACCTTGACCTTGAAGCAAGGTCAACCAAACTGGTATCAAAAGATAGGGCTTGCTTTGACCTATATACCACTTGTAGCTAAGGTTGCCATTCTCAATAACGTGGGAGAAAATTGGGAAAATGTGAAAAATGACTGTTTTTGAGACCACATTTATGGCTCCTGTGACCTTGACCTTGAAGCAAGGTCAAGTCACTATGTATGTTTTTTGAGGCCTTGTCATCATACACCATCATGCCACATTTGGTGTTGATAGACTTCATAGTCTCCGAGAAAAATCCAACGTTTAAGTTTTTTACGCCCGGACGGACGCCCGGACGCCCGGACGGACGGACGGACGGACGACACGGCTGAGTACATAGACTCACTTTTGCTTCGCATGTGAGTCAAAAATGAAATGAAAAGGGGTGAGGTGCAGCTGTCAGGCAGACTGATTCTGCCCAAATCCTGCCAGCAAAGTGGGAAAGCCACAGACAACTTTGAGAGGTTGATGAGCAGCCGTTGGACAAAATGGCTTTGACCATTCCCTAAAAGCACCATGGGGAAGCAACAGTGAACAAGTGATGAGAAATGAGGGGGGAAAATGAATGAATGAACGAATGAATGAATGAATGAATGAATGAATGAATGAATGAATGAATGAATGAATGAATGACTATGAATGACTATGAATGAATGAATGGAGTTTTTAACAGCCTATCAGCTTCTGTAGGCTATGTAAGGCCATTGATTACCAAAATCATTGGAGCTGGTTAGAATAGAAGCAAGTCAAATCCCCATTTCCCGAATTGTTCATCTTCTACCAGTGGAGAAGGGAGAAGGTCTACCCTTACCCCCAACTCATAGGGGGATGAGAAAGGAATGCCTGACTATTAGATACAGTGACTGCTGGCCACAAATCTCAAGACAATTCTTGGTATGACCATATGACAAGTCCAATCACACCAGGCACCAAACTACGTTGCTGACAAAGAACCGTGTATGATTTTACGTGGAGTAAGCCACTGAGATGACGCAACACCACTACATCTCGCAGGGAAAAATCACGAGAGTCCAATCTCAAGGGAGGCAACTAGCATTCTTCAATACGAACCTCTAGCTTACACAAGTTACTGCCCCTGATGGGAAAAAAGGGCGGCCAAGTCCTCCCAGTGACTTAACCACTGCACCCAGTAACCTTGTTCAATATTATTGCCCACAGGTCAAGCCGCAGTGCCAAATATGGATCTTACAAAAAACATGTTTATCAGCATTGTCGGTTGTTTGTCTGACCACTGATAAATGTGCCTTTTTTCAGATCAAGGTTTGGACTATGCCTGGATCTGTAGGCAATGGCACAAGGCAACTGGGTGCCATGGTTCCATCCCTGCTTGGGGTGACCTGACTGATATTTTGATGACTAGAATTAAAAACATATCAGCATCCTCTAAAAAAAAAATAGAAGCTTTATTGTGACTATTTTAGAATGTTACTTTAGAAATTTTTCAAAGGGAGAGTTTAACCCATGTGTTTTATGTGTTTCATTACTACAAATTAGTGCCCCCAATACATTATTCCCTTCCCACCCTTCAACAAGCTTTGCCCCATTCCAGCCTCAATAGAATTTCAGTCTTTTAGATGGCAAATTGGGGGAACCTGACTCGCAAGTAATCCCAATCAGCAACTGCGTGATGCCAATGACAGAAATGTTGCAGCAATGCAAGAAGTGTAGTGAGAGTAATCAATATTAGTAACATAAATCACAACCACATTTTCAAGCAATCAAAATTGCACAGTCTATACTATTTCACTGCAAGAACTCCTACATGAGTTATCACTGATCAAAACATTAATCACATCTATGTTCCAAGCATTTTCATCATTGCAATGCATTAATTTTTTTATCACTGCAAGAAGTGTGATAAAGAGAGATCATGGATCAATACATAAACAATAATCAAATTCCCACAGAATTCCAAACTTTGTTGGTATCATCTTGCGATACAGCAGTAATAGGAAGCCAGGAGTCCTAACTTTGTTGGTATCATCTTGCGATACAGCAGTAATAGGAAGCCAGGAGTCTTACTCTATCTGAATTCATGATCTGGAATCGCTGGGTGATGTCAGCAGGGTTGGTGGGAAGACGTGTGCGTCCCGACACGAATCGGAGAAATTGGATCCTCTCGTCGTTGCTGAAAGACTCCAACACCCACCAGAACCATGACACAGTCATGTGGTTCTCCTCAATGCCTCGGTACCTGCAAGCACACAGACACACACAACAATGCATTAGATGGACAGTGATGGCCTGAGCAAGTAGTTGAATGTGTGTGAGTTATGTGTGATAATATGTTTCTAGTGAATAAGTTTGTGATAAATGCTTGCACAAGAGTGTGTTTGTTGGGGGGGGGGGGGGTAGGGTAGGGAGTGGGGGTGGGTGGGGGTGGTGTGGGGGTGGGGGGGTGGGGGGAACAGACAGACAGGCAGGTGGAGAATGGATGGATGGATGGATGGATGGATGGATGGATGGATGGATGGATGGATGGATGGATGGATGGATGGATGGATGGATGGATGGATGGATGGATGGATGGATGGATGGATGGATGGATGGATGGATGCATGGATGGATGGTTGGATGGATGGATGGATAGATGGATGGATGGATGGTTGGATGGACAGACAGGAGTATGTGTTTCACTCTACAGAAACAAAACTGAATGGCAAAAGCACTTGTGTACCTCTGCATCAATATAGGATTATTTGTATGCTGGAATCTACAATCATTAACCTCTGCTCTCAATCATCATCATCATCATGCTGCTTTCTAATAATTCTCCAACAGCTCTGAAGAAGAAAGTATGAGAATTTTAAATTACTATTAAATACTATCTCAACAACTGGAATTCATAGATTTGCAGAACAAACCACTTCAGCACAGTATGGTCATGAAACACATACGTTTTCAGGATAAAGCTCCTGATTTTCTCTCTTCTCTATTCTACACAAGCGATATCTGCGATAGCACAGCCATCAGCCCCTACCTGACAATCTTGCGGAGAATGGGGATGGACACCTCGGGAGTGCCACACACAAACTGCTCCAGGGTGCGGGCAGTCAGCAGGGAGAGGAGAGGAACAGGGATGATCCAGGTCATGCCCTCCCTCACCATGGCAGCCTGCAAGCACACAGCCAGCAGTGTGTCTCAAGCCAGTGTCATCAGCGTCCATGTAAAGTACTGTACATCTCTCATCAAGTCACTATCAAGTGAGAAAAACAAGTGGAGAGAGAGACAGACAGAAAAGAAAACAAAGAGACAGTCAGACACAGAGCAAGACAAACTGAGACAGAAATACACTGAGAGACAAAGAGGCAGAGAGAGAGAGAGAGAGAGAGAGAGAGAGAGAGAGAGAGAGAGAGAGGAAGAGAGAGAGAGAGAGAGAGAGAGAGAGAGAGGAGAGGGGGGAGGGAGGGAGGGAGGGAGGGAGGGAGGGAGGGAGGGAGGGAGGGAGGGAGGGAGGCAGGGAGGCAGGGAGGCAGGGAGGGAGGGAGGGAGGCAGGGAGGCAGGGAGGCAGGGAGGGAGGGAGGGAGGCAGGGAGGCAGGGAGGCAGGGAGGCAGGGACTGACACACATGATGGAGGGAGGGAGAGAAAGAGAGGAGAGAGAGAGAGAGAGAGAGAGAGATTTCCAAAGAAACAAAGCCATGCAGACACAGAGAGAGAGAGAGAGAGAGAGAGAGAGAGAGAGAGAGAGAGAGAGAGAGAGAGAGAGAGAGAGAGTGAGAGAGAGAGAGCGAGAGAGAGAGAGAGAGAGAGAGAGAGAGAGAGAGAGAGAGAGAGAGAGAGAGAGAGAGAGAGAGAGAGAGAGAGAGAGAGAGAGAGAGAGGGGGGGGGAGGGGAGGGAGGGAAGGATGGTCGGACGAAATGGTGGACAGATGGACGGACAGACAGAGACGGTGATGGATAGACAGTGCCATACAAATTTACGCTTGGAGATCGACCAAATCAAATAATCAAAACCCCAAAAAGCAGACAGAACCACTATCCTGATCATTAATATTCCACCACAGTGACCAGCAACTACTACTTCTAGCCCCGACTATATAGGCGTGAGTTTCGACTGTCCTTCCCCCACCCAGCCTACCTGTTTCTCCATCTCCCTCAGTCGGTACTGAACGACACAGTTGACGTAGTCACGACGGTTGTGGAAGTGCAGGGGGATGCTGAGACCCCCAGGAATGACCGGCACCATGGTTCCATTCAGACTCTGGCCCTCAAAGCAGTCTATGGGGATGAACTGCAAGGACACAGTCTCCCTGAGTTGTAGTGAATACGGAGGAAACCTGCATGGCCAGGAATGTACCATGGACATTAGGCAATGACTGCAAATAATATAGTCACTACCAAACAACTGAAATATCCTTATATAAAAGGTCTTTTAATGGGAGAGAAGAGAGAGTTATCAACATATGGCTATGTCTGAGAGTATGAAAGTTAAACTGCCAGAGAGATGGCAGCAATGTTTTTAATGCTGGGCTTCACAATGTAGAATCTTTTTCATTGCCTTGGACAGAATCTCACAAAGTTCCATCTGACAAGAGAAGCTCAACTATTTCACACAAATCAAAAACTCATGCCTATGTTTGTCCATGCAATCAAATGAGATTTCATTATAGATACAAACTTTCCATTTTGAACTTTGTAGCATTCACTCGTCTTCAGGTAAATATGTGTGCATGCTTGTGCCAGTCTCTGTGCTGGGCTCCCAATCTTTTCAGTTCTTCTTCAAACAGACCATAACTGGAAGTGGTGCAACACAGGGCTTACAAGAATGAATGGAGTTCAATGGCCTATCAGCCTTTGTAGGCGCTGTAAGGCCATTGATTAAAAAAATCATTAGAGCACGTTAGAAAAAAGCAAGTCACGTGACAACTTCCTCTATTATGTGCCTCTTATGAATCAAGCAGGGATACCAAGTGGGTCATTTCTTACCCCCAACTCACAGGGGGGATCTCCATCAGAGACACCATTCCTGGCAGATGTATTGAAATACATAATGTATACAAATATGCACATACAGCATGCCCATTTCTTAGTGCGATGTACTCATCATCACTTCAGTACCACTCTAGAGAGACCATTACTCATTTACTGGCAGCAGTATTGCAACATAGAGCATGCCCATTACTATGTGCGATGTACTCATCATCACTTCAGTACCACTCTAGAGAGACCATTACTGCTAGCGATATTGCAACATAGAGCACACAAGAACCACTGCCAACAGTGTCTCTGCAAGGACATCAAAGTCAGGCACAAGAGGCACAAGTCTCAGGGTGCATCACTCGGATGCTGCGCTGCTTACCTCATGGAAGTTGGTCTCGTTGATTCCACTCTCTTGGATGTCCTGGATTCCTCGTAGACTTTGCATGTAGACGCAGTCAATCTGTGGCACACAGGTACAATCAGTCAGTCCTGGATCTCTAGATAAAGTGGTTCACCTATTGTCTTCTTCTCACACATCTCCTTTACGTAGTCTATGAATACACAATGAAAGTAGTGCGAACTACTTACTGCACATGCAAAGCACTCCATCATGGAATGAAGAACACTACTCTATTATGATTAATGAAAAGATCAATGGAAAAAATTGGCAATGAAAATGAAAATCTTGATAGAGCTGGTGGAAGTGGATGATGGCTTATGTGTGGCAGTGACTTGCAACATTGGTGGATGATGAGGGGTTGAAAAGATTCTTACGAGTGACAACAGTGGTGAACATATGTGGACCATGCTGCAAAGTTGTGTGTGTGTGTGTGTGTGTGTGTGTGTGTGTGTGTGTGTGTGAATGGATGAATGAATGGATGAATGAATTGATGAATGAATGAACAAATATAACAGCCTATAAGCCATTGTAGACTATGTAAGGCAATTGATCACAAAACACTGGAAAATGAGAAAAAAAGCATTCCATCCCCAGACACCTCTCCTCTCCAAGACTTTCCATTCCAGCCCCACCCACCTCGTCCAGGTCCTCCAAGGCCAGGGGCATGCCAGACAGCAGCTTCCAGACACACGGCGCCAGATGGAGGTCCAGAGGTTTCTTGGTGCGGATGGCCACGCCCAGCAAGATGCCCAGGAACTTGAACATGATCATGTGCTCGTCCGACGTCAGTCCTGGGTTGAGCAGGAACCTGCAAGCAGCAAGTGCACTTGGCCATTTGCAGATAAGGCGTGTGCTTTCAGCCAAAAACTACAGAAGATGTTGTGGTGGTCCTGTGTGCCTATGACAAGACTCCTCCTCCTCCTCCTCCTCCTCCTCCTCCTCCTCCTCCTCCTCCTCCTCCTCCTCCTCCTCCTCCTCATCATCATCTTCATCATAACCACCACAATATCATCATCATCATCACTGTATCATTGCATCATCATCATCATCATCATCATCATCATCATCATCATCATCATCATCATCATCATCATCATCATCAAATCATCATCATCATCATCATCATCATCATCATCATCATCATCATCATCATCATCATCATCATCATCATCATCATCAATAGCACCATCATCATTGTTATCATCACTTCAAAATCATAAAAACATCATCATCATCATCATTGTTATCATCTTCATCGTTGTCCTCCTCCTCCTCCTCCTCATCATCATCATCAATTATCATCATGATCATCGTCATCACACCACCATCAAAACATGAACTTCGTCGGCAGCGGCGGCAGCGGCAGCGGCGGCGGCGTCGGCGGCGGCGTCGTCGTCGTCGTCGTCGTCGTCGTCGTCGTCGTCATCATCATCATCATCATCATCATCGTTGTCATCATTGTCATCACCACCACCACCACACCATCATCAGAACATCAACATCATCATCAAAACATCAACATCATCATCAAAACATCAACATCATCATTATCACTATGATCACAATATCATTATCCTCATCACATACTTCATCAACTGTAAGCAAGCTCCACCGACCTGTCGCGGTTGTTTCCACACTCATTCTTGGCGTTGGGAGTGGGGATGAGAAGGGGGACCACACCGGACTCCAGCTCCTGGAGACAGGGAGGATGAGGTCAATGCCACGACAAAGCAGCAGTGATGTAAATAACAAGAGAAGGGGGTGAAAAACATCCAAGGTGCCAGGTTTGGCACTCACCCACCATCTTGAGAGGACCAGCACTTGCCACACAGAAAGAGAGCGCAAGAGAACCAGACTCAGCACTAGCCCATCACCTTGAATCGATGAGCACTTGCCAGCAAGTCAAGAAACTCTACATGAAGTGAAGCCCAGTCAATGCCGAGCTTAGGTTCGACACAGTCTCTCTTCACAAAAGAATACAATTATTTGGCCAGCTGTCACTGATCCTATTGTAAAAAACAAGGACATGGATCAAAAGCAATGAAAGACTTGCATGTATGAAACTCCTACTTCACAAAATATGGCAACAGAAATTTAACAAGAAGGGCAAAGCCCATACGACTCACATGCCTGACCTTGACCTTTATATGACCTTGACCTTCAGGTGACCTTCAAGGTCAAGGTCAAACAACTAAACCTACCAATGACATCATACACAAAGAAATGCTTTACACATTTTTCCTACCAAAATACATGTGACCTTGAACCAAGGTCAAGGTCATCCAAGGTCATGCAACACAAAGCTGTTAATTCAAGACATAGGAAGCACAATGGTGCTTATTGGCACTTTCTACCATGAGATATAGTCACTTTTAGTGGTTCACTACCCCATTTTGGTCACATTTCATAAGGGTCAAAATGACCTTGACCTTGATGATATGTGACCAAATGTGTCTCATGATGAAAGTATAACATGTGCCCCACATAATTATTAAGTTTGAAACAGTTATCTTCCATAGTTCAGGGTCAAGGTCACTTCAAAATATGTATACAATCCAACTTTGAAGAGCTCCTGTGACCTTGACCTTGAAGCAAGGTCAACCAAACTGGTATCAAAAGATAGGGCTTGCTTTGACCTATATACCACTTGTAGCTAAGGTCGCCATTCTCAATAACGTGGGAGAAAATTGGGAAAATGTGAAAAATGACTGTTTTTGAGACCACATTTATGGCTCCTGTGACCTTGACCTTGAAGCAAGGTCAAGTCACTATGTATGTTTTTTGAGGCCTTGTCATCATACACCATCGTGCCACATTTGGTGTTGATAGACTTAATAGTCTCCGAGAAAAATCCAACGTTTAAGTTTTTTACGGACGCCCGGACGGACGGACGGACGGACGCCCGGACGGACGGACGACACGGCTCAGTACATAGACTCACTTTTGCTTCGCATGTGAGTCAAAAAAACGAAAAATAAATCAACTAAGACTGAAGACAGAAATATTAAAATAATAAAATGAGAAAACTGAAGTTAAAATGGTTGCAAGGACAGTGCACACAATGATAAAGGACAACAATAAAAACAAGAAGGGCAAAGCCCATACGACTCACATGCTTGACCTTGACCTTTATATGACCTTGACCTTCAGGTGACCTTCAAGGTCAAGGTCAAACAACTAAACCTACCAATGAAATCATACACAAAGAAATGCTTTACACATTTTTCCTACCAAAATACACGTGACCTTGACCCAAGGTCAAGGTCATCCAAGGTCATGCAACACAAAGCTGTTAATTCAAGACATAGGAAGCACAATGGTGCTTATTGGCACTTTCTACCATGAGATATAGTCACTTTTAGTGGTTCACTACCCCATTTTGGTCACATTTCATAAGGGTCAAAGTGACCTTGACCTTGATGATATGTGACCAAATGTGTCTCATGATGAAAGTATAACATGTGCCCCACATAATTATTAAGTTTGAAACAGTTTTCTTCCATAGTTCAGGGTCAAGGTCACTTCAAAATATGTATACAATCCAACTTTGAAGAGCTCCTGTGACCTTGACCTTGAAGCAAGGTCAACCAAACTGGTATCAAAAGATAGGGCTTGCTTTGACCTATATACCACTTGTAGCTAAGGTCGCCATTCTCAATAACGTGGGAGAAAATTGGGAAAATGTGAAAAATGACTGTTTTTGAGACCACATTTATGGCTCCTGTGACCTTGACCTTGAAGCAAGGTCAAGTCACTATGTATGTTTGTTGAGG